>JAODAL010025925.1:0-57703 GCA_025379985.1 Phyllomedusa bahiana | reverse complement strand
CCAAATACGCTCCCCCCCTTGTACCCCCCTGCCATGCGCCCAAACACAGTTTACACCCACTTTAAGGTATTGCCGAATTTGGAAGAAATTGCGCAACACAATTTTGGGTTTTTTTCCCAAGTTTCCTTGAAAAAATAAACATTTTCAGCTAAAATTGCAGATTATTGGAAAAAAATTTTTTTTTTTTTTCAGACCAACGCAAAAAAAAATTTTGAAACCCTTTTGGGTCGATATACTCACACACCTCTGGTATATTCCGAAAGGGGTGTAGTTTCCAATATGGGTTCTTTTTGGGGATTTATTAAGTTTTGGAACCCTTAGGGTACCCCAAACCTAAATGCCCCTAAATAAAATCGAATGAAAAAGGCCCCAGACCAGTAGGTGTCCTCCTATTCGGGGGTTTTGGGTTTGACCAAATAAGACAGGGGCCCACTTTGGGGATATTTAAAAACGCAGAATCGGGGAAAAATATTAATTTGCATTTCCCGATCACATTTACCGATTCTTGTCGATAATGTATAAAAATTGAAAATATGCAAAAAAGTAAAATTTTTAAATTTCCCCTCCACTTTGCTTTAATTCCTGTGAAACCCAAGGGGTTTAAAATAACTCCTAAATGGTTTTTGAATACTTTAAGGGGTGTAGTTTCTTAGATGAGGTCATTTAGGGGGGTATCAACATACGGGTCAATCAAAGTCATTTTGAACTGGACGGGCCCCAAAAAAATATAATTCAAATTTTCTTAAAATTTAAAAAATACTAAAAAATTTTAAAGCCCCCTAATGTCGTAAAAAAAAAAAAAACATTTAAAAAAATATGCCAAACTACAGCAACATAGGGTAGATGCATTAAAAACTTTTTTTGAGTAATAACTATCTGTCTTACTGCGAAATTTTTGAATTTGAAATTGGTAAATTTTTCAAATTTTTCACCAAAATTTGATTTTTTTTCACAATAAACAATCATTTTTTTGGGCCAAAATTTTACTATCTAAAGCACAATGTGTCACGAGAAAACAATCTCTGAATCACCCGGATAGGTTAAATGCAAAATTTTTCTCACATAAATACACTGACGATTTTAAAATAGGGGGTCGCAAGAGGCCAAAAGGGTCCCGGGGGTAAGGGGGTTTAAATACTTTTTTGGGGTTTCGGCTTAAGGGGTTAAAAAAAAACTGTAATATTACCTTAACATGATCTGCCTTCAGTAAATTTATGGTATTTTTCGGTAGTCAACTGTCCATTTCTTTATTTTTTTATTTTTTACACTATAAGCTAAATGGCCCTATTACTGGCTTCTTCCATACTTCCCTTCTTGTTAATTGGAACATTTGTGATTCTCCAATCATCAGGAACATCTCCTGTAATGAAGGACTGGTTAAACAACTTAGAGTTCTTTATGAATGTTGGGGTTGATGCCATCTAGACCTATTGCCTAATTTGACCTTAATGCACAAGATCACCTAACACATCAACTTCCAAAAACACTGTAACTTTGTTAAAAAATATTTTGATTTCTAAACTACCTTGTGACAATGCTGAACAAAAGTAGTCATCTAAATCATCTACTTTGTACCCATTAATATAGCTATTTTCCCTCTAAAAATGTTTGTAACTGTACAGTTTATCTTCTTCCTATCAGTTACCTAAAAAGTTGTATCCCTATTTAAAAGATTAGTACTTTATCAATATTTGTTTAGGTCCACTTGCTAAGGCAATGGAGTATGGTGGCTCTGTCACCCTCTCCTATTGATGTTGAATGACATCTTAAAATCCATATGCTTTAAAATTACCCCCTGATCTTTTACATGGACTCAAAATTGGATTACTTTTTTTTTTTTCTTTAACATCATATAAGAAAGTCTTTCAAAACTACGCAAATAATAGAAAGTGGAGGCTAGCCAGAAAGGATGGACACACCGGACCTGTGCACCTGCCACTAAAAAGCCAATTTAGGGTTCAAATCTGGTTAATACTCCAGCCTGCTGCTCCATCCTTTCTCGTTTGAACTGCCATGTACCAGTGGAGAGCTCACCTGATTTTAAAACCTTTAGGTCCCCTTTTTCCGGGAGCATCCATCCCCAAAATTGACGCAAAAATTAACTGTGCCACCTACACCCTGTGGCTACAATGCACTGCTTCTTCTTGCTCAAGTTGAGCAGTAGTTAAGGCCCAGCCATCTGAAACCCTTTTTCACGAAAACGATCCCCTGCAATTTGGATAGACTTTGACGCCCTTGGGTGGCCAATTCGGGGCCCCTGACCCTTCAAAAATAAAGGAAATAAAAAACCTCCATCCTTTTCACTAGAGCCCCTTTGTGGGGGTGTTGAGGGTTTTCATAAAAGGGGCCTCTTGCTGTTTCCCCTTTTAAATAAACTCCAAAATTTGGGGCCCACTACGGTGGTGCTATGGCCTCTACCCCATGCCTTCCTTGCCTCGTGGTGTTTGTGATGCTCATACATGCTGAAGTTTATTGTGCCCCTATTATATCTTGCAAACACAATACAATATCAGCAGCACTCTATATAAAAACAGTTTGTGTAATTGGGTGGAGTGCACAATCAAAACGGGGCTAGACATTCCCCCATGCAAACTGTCTAAAAAGCAAAAATTGGTCAGAACATCCATCTGTATTGAGGTCACCTTGTTGCGGTAATTGGGGAATTTTAAATTTTTACAAAAAGTAAAACTAAGAACTGTGAAAGGGTTTGGGGTCAAGAAAGAGTTTTAACCCCCCGAAATTGTGTATTAAAAGGACAATGTGTGTATTTTCCCCTTCCCCCAACGAAACCTTAAAAAATTGGGGTGTTTGCCTCTTAAAAAAAAAAGGACAGTATTCGGGCCCAAAAAAGACACTGGTGTCAAAAGGGGTCCCCCGCGACCCCCTTGGGCCGGGGGCCCCGGCCAAAAACCCCACCCCCCTGCGCTTGGGGGGTTTTCCCCAGCTCCGAAACCCCGCAGCCCGGCAGCTCCCCAACCCACCTTTCCCCCCGCTCTCCAAACCCCCGTTCCGGGCCCCGGGTGCGCGCTCCTGTGACTGGTGTGACTGGCTGGACGCGCGTTCGCCCCCCCAAATTTAAAGGGACAGCAGCCGAGTTTGGGTCCTTGGGGCGCTGATCCTATTTAGCCCTCCCCCTTTTCCTAGTAACCGGGGCCCGAATCAAAGGGCCCCTCCCCTTTTGAGAGGAACGTTCCATATTTGTGCCAAACGTTTTTGTTACCCGTCCTACTGCCTCGCCCCCGACCACGAACCTTCCCGCCTGCCCTGCCCTTTTCGCCTGCCCCCGACTAACTCTCCACGTTTTTGTACCGGCCACACTCGGCAGCCACCTCAAGCAAGTCATGTTAGGGGAGCGTGGTACAACCGCCGCAGCAAGCCCATCCCGCTTTTGGGGGGGGCTTGGGAAAAAACCGGGACCCTTAGACCCCCCGGCGGGGGCTTTTACCATCGCTTGCGGGGTCCAGGGGACCCCTTTGGTTTGCCTCCAGTAAGCTGAACCTGAAGTTCGATTCGGCCAGGATCCCCCCAAGGTGCCTCTTCCCGGCTTCTCTGATATCCCCACCATCGTGGCCCACATCCAGGGAGATCGCTCAGCAAACACAACAGCTTAATCAGCTGTAGTCTAGATGAGCACTTCTCCACTCAGCAGCAGCAGTCAGTGCCGGGGAACCCCTGGCAGCAACCCCCGTAAGTCCCCCGGCCCCCCGCCCGGTTTCATAGTTTTTTATAGTTTCATAGTTTGTAGGCCGAAAAAAAAGAGGGCGTCCATCCATTAGCCTGTTGGAAGGGGGTTGACCGAGGAAGGCAAAAAACCCCAATGAGGGAAGCCAATTATCCCCATTTTTGGGGAAAATTCCTTCCCACTCCATCTTTCAACGGAAAAAACCCCGGCAATGACCCCCCCCAAAACCAGCCTATAATTTGTTTTTTTATTATGCCCCCAAAATGAACCAAACCTTTTTGAACTCTTTTAGGAATTACCATGAAAGTTCCTCTGGAGAGAGTTCCGCCCTCATGTTTTACGTAAAGAACCCCTTCATGTTATGTAGAAATTTCTTCCTAAAAGACAAAGGGATCCCCCCTTGTTCTGATCAGTCCTGGTAAAATAAATCTTGGGGAGATCCTAATTGACCTTTGATGTTTTTAAAACTTTTTATTATTCCCCCGAACGCTTTTCTCTAAACTAAAAAACCCTAACTTCAATTTTTGGGGACTGTTCCACCCAGTCCTTTTATTATTTTTTTTGCCCGCCTTTGTACCTTTCAAGCCTAAATATCTTTTTTTTGCAGGGGCCCAAAATTACACAATACCAGTGTGGTCTAACCCGCTTGTTTAAAAAGGAGAATAAGTTTATCATGTGCCCCTTTTCCCCTTCTAAAGCACCCCATATCCTATTTCCCTTTGGGAGCGCTGTCTGAAGGCTGCACAATTAAGTTTACGTCCCCCCGGTTCCCGTCCTTTTCCAGTCACTTTTACCAGCCTTTTTTTTCCTTAAATGTAAAAGTAATGGTTTTTTTCCCCCCATTGCATAACCTTTCTTTACTGTGTTAAAACCCCATCTGCCATTTTCCCTGCCCAGGCCTCCACTTATCCCGACCCTTGTAATAACACATTTCCCCTATTTGTTGGCTTTAAGAGCTTTGTACATTGCAAAAGATCGATATTCTACTGTGCAATCCATGTGTAAGATGTTTAATGTAAATGTTGAAGAGGATGGGCCCAATACTGACCCTTGTGGTACCCCATAGTAACAGCAATTCAGCCCAGAGTATTTTACCGTTAATTACTAACCTTTGTTTTCTATCAGTGAGCCAGTTGCTTACCCACTTGCACATGTTTTCCCCCAGGCCACGCAGTCTCATTTTACTTACCAACCTTTTCTGTGGTCCATGCCGACGAAATTTGATGGGGATCCTAAGGCCTGCAGGAGCTTCTTCACCCAATGCTCTCTCTACGTGAAACTCTTAGCCGGACAGTTCCCGTCAGAAAGGTCTTAGGTGGCCTTCGTGGTCAGTCTGCTTTCTGGGAAAACCCTAGCCTGGGCGACTCCGCTTTGGGACCGAGGTGACCCTGTCACGGCTGACCTGGGTACTTTTCTTCAGGAGTTCCGAAGTGTGTTCGCGGAACCCGCCCGCGCATCCTCTGCGGAAACCGCATTGCTGAACCTTCAGCAAGGGAACTCCTCTGTAGGAGACTACGCCGTGCAATTCCACATTCTAGCTTCCGAGTTGGCGTGGAACGATGCAGCATTATGCGCCACGTTCAAGAAGGGCCTCTCCAGCCAGATTAAGGATGCCCTTTCCACCCGGGACTCTCCGTCTTCATTGAGTGAGCTCATTCATCTGGCGACCCGGATTGATATCCGTTTCCCGGAGAGACGTGAGGAGCTCCGTCAAGAGCGTGTACCAACCCAAACATGTCGTCTACCTCGTCTTGCGCCGGTGTTTCTTCGGCCTCCACTGCCTTCTTCCCAGTCAACCATGGAAGAGGCCATGCAAGTAGACAGAGCCCACCTATCTCCGCAGGAACTTAACCGACAACGTGAGGAGAAACTTAGCCTCTACTGCGGCAGCCCAGAACATCTCCTCAGGGGTTGTCCGCTCCGTCCGCAACGTCCGGGAAACGTGCGCACCTAGGCTTCGTGGGAGAAGCGTCCCTAGGTGTGAGCAATACCTCTCCCCGTCTCACCTTGCCGGTTGGGGGATCACTACCCTTTTCCGGAACTTCTTTCCCCAAGGGGCCCAAACATTCCTGGACTCCGGATCGGCCGGGAATTTTATTGATGCTACCCTGGTGACTAAGTATCGCCTCCCGGTGGTTCGTTTAGACCAATCCCTTGTATCTCATCTGTCAGTGGGGAACTACTGAGTGATTTTATCCTCTTCCAGATGGAACTGGTGTCTCTGCAAGTGGGAGCTCTACATAAAGAGAGGATCGCATTCTTCGTGCTACACCGTTCTTCCTCACCCTATTCTTCTGGGGCTTCTGTGGCTGCAACGTCACGCCCCTTTTGCTTGACTGGAAGACGGGCGAAGTTCTGCGTTGGGGTCACGACTGCCAGTCTCGCTGCTTAGTGGCACCTCGCCCGGTGCGCCCCACTCCTCCACGGCTATCTCCCAAAGCTCTTCCGGGTCTGCCGGCACAGTACCAGGACTTTCAGGATGTTTTCTCTGAGACGCAAGCAGAGACTCTCCCGCCTCACCATGCCTATAATTGTCCCATTGTTCTGCTGCCCGGGACTAGCCCTCCCCGGGGTAGGGTCTACCCGCTCTCGGTACCCGAGACCCAGGCGATGTCAACCTACATCCACGAAAATCTTCGTAAAAGCTTCATTCGCAAGTCCACCTCTCCTGCAGGGGCTGGGTTTTTCTTTGTGGAGAAGAAGGAAGGGTCACTGCGCCCGTGCATCGACTACCGCGGACTGAACAAAATCACCATTAAAAACCGGTATCCGTTACCGTTAATTACCGAACTTTTTGACCGACTCTGAGGGGCCAGAATCTTTTCCAAGTTGGATTTGCAGGGTGCCTACAACCTCATTTGGATCAGAGAGGGGGACGACTGGAAGACGGCCTTTAACACTCGGGATGGGCACTTCGAATATCTGGTGATGCCCTTTGGCCTGTGCAATGCCCCCGCGGTTTTCCAGGAGTTCGTTAATGATATTTTTAGAGATCTATATTCCTGCGTAGTGGTTTACCTGGACGACATTCTGATTTTTTCACCCAATCCGGAGTCCCACCAGTCCCACGTATGTCAGGTACTGAGGTGTCTGCGCAACAATCATCTCTACGCCAAGCTTGAAAAATGCGTTTTCCACCAGACCACCCTCCCGTTCCTCGGCTACATTATCTCCGACAAAGGGCTACAGATCGACCCTGCCAAGCTCTCCGCCGTCCTACAGTGGCCTCGACCTGTTGGTCTTCGGCCATCCAACGCTTTTTGGGGTTTGCCAACTATTACAGGCAGTTCATCCCTCACTTCTCAACATTGGTTGCCCCAATTATGGCTCTAACCAGGAAACATGCCAACCCCCGACTTTGGCCGCCAGCCGCCGAAGAGGCCTTCTCCAAATTAAAAGCCGCTTTCGCTTCTGCACCTGTTCTATCCCGTCCGGATACTGAGTTCCCTTTCTTCTTGGAAGTCGACGCCTCTTCTGTGGGCGCTGGAGCAGTTCTCACCCAGAAGGGCCCTAAGGGCAAGTTGGGCCTTGGGGTTTTTCCTAAAAAATTTTTGCCTGTGAAAAAGGTTTACACCACGGGGATCGGGAGTTACTGCCTTAAACTTGCCTTGGAGGAAATGGGGCCCCTCCTGGAGGGTGCGGCATCCCGTCAACCTTTACCCATCACAAAAAAACCTCCTTTCCTGCAAAAAGCGCGCGGCTGAACCCGCGCCAACAGGGGGTCACTGTTTTTTTCCTGTTTAATTTTTTTATCCCCTTTCGACGGGAAGAAGAAAAGTCAAGGCGATGCCCTGTCTCGGCCCCCTTTATATCATGGGAAAAAAGGGCTAAACCCCCAGCACTTGTACCCCCCGAACGTTTATATCCGTGGGTCCTGAAATCTCCCCCGGGGAAGAGTATGGCGCCCGCACCTGGGAAAAAATGCGAAAATGGGGGGTTCTCGAATTGCCCGGACACCCAGGGGTTTGAAAGTCGTCCTCTCTGATTTCCCCATTTTACGGTGGCCCATCTAGCCAAAGACGTGAAGGGAAATTCGTGGAGGTGTACCACTTTGCTCGCAACAAGCCCGACACCCCAAAACCGGCAGGTCTTGCAGCCTTGCCTGTCCCTAAAAATCCTTGGGTCACATTGCCATGGACTTCATCAACGATCTGCCTCTCTCGGGAGGGGAAATACGGTCATTGAGTGGTCCTGGAACCGATTCTCAAAAATGGCGCACTTCGTCCACTGCCTGGTCTTTTCTGCCTCCACGTCTGGCCAACCTCTTCTTCGAGCATATTTTCCGGTTACACGGGCTTCCACAACACATCGTCTCTGACCGGGGGGGTTTAGTTTGTTTCTAGATTTTGGCGATGTCTCTGCTCACAATTACAAGTCAAGTTGGACTTCTCTTCGGCTTACCACCCGCAATCCAATGGCCAGGTCCAAAAGGTGAATCAGGTCTTGGGTACCTATCTCTGTCACTTCACATCTGCAAGACAAGAAGATTGGTCCAGTATGTTGCCATGGGCGGAATTTTCGTATAACTCCCTGGACTCTGATTCTGCTGGGGCATCCCCCTTCTTCATTGTCTTTGGTCGGCATCCCCGCCCACCCCTTCCGCTGCCCTCTGCCTCCTCCGATGTTCCTTTGGTGGATAATTTCATCCGTGACCTCTCCGCCATCTGGAGAGAGATGCCTCAGTCCCTGCTTCAGGCCTCCACCCGTATGAAGGTCCATGCAGACAAGAAAAGACCTCCTCCCTCCTTTGTTCCCGGAGATAGGGTATGGCTGTCTGCCAGATATGTCCGCTTTAAAATCCCTAGCTACAAGCTGGGCCCTCGTTATTTAGGCCCCTTTGAAGTTCTGAGACGCATCAATCCTGTGACCTACAAGCTCCGACTCCCTCCTACTATGCGCATCCCAAACTCCTTCCACGTCTCCCTGCTAAAACCGGTCGTCCATAACCGGTTCTCCCGTTCTGTGGTTCCCCCGTCTCCCGTAGCTGACTCCACCAATGTTTTTACCATCAAGGAAATTTTGGCCATGAAGATGGTTACGGGAAGACGATTTTTCTTGGTGGATTGGAAGGGGTTTGGGCCAGAGGAGAGGTCATGGGAGCCGGAGGAGAACATCCTGGACCGGGGTCCTTTGACCAGGTTTTTGCGGTCCGGGAGGAGGGGGAGGCCCCAGCGGGGGGTACTGTCATGGGTGTCCTCGCGGCCCGCGTGCCGCGGGCACACCCGCACCCCTGCTGCGGATGCGGGCGATGCCGCAGCTCCGTCCCCGCAGCTGGCAGCTCTCCATCCGCACTTACCTCGCCACGCTCCTGTTCCGGTCTGGGTGCGCGCTCCTGTGACTGGCCGGGAGCGCTTGCGGTACTGCGGCCAAATTTAAAGGGACAGCGCGCCGATGATTGGTCTCATCGGGCACTGATCCTATTTAAGCCCTGCCCTTTACTAGTAACCTTGCTGAATCAATAGTGCCCTGCGCCTAGAGAGGAAGCATTCCATATTGTGTCTAGCGTTATCCTGTGTACCGTACCTACTGCCTCCGTACCTCGACCACGAACCATTGCCGCCTGCCCTGACCTTCTGCCTGTCCTCAACTACGAGCCTGCTTCACGATTTTGTACCGCGCCACACCTCGGCAGCCACCGCAAGCAAGTCACGTCAGGGGTAACGACCTGGTAGCAATCCGCCGCAGCAAGTCCATCCCGCTTTGCGCCGGCTCTGGTGAAAACCGGACCTACTTGACTCCGCTCCCTGGTGTGGCTTATACCATCGCTTGCGGTGGTCCAGAGGATCTACGTCTCTGGTTTGCCTCCGGGTAAGCCGAACCTGACAACTGGTTTTAACTTGCTCTACCCGAGTGATAAGGCATAGTTACACATTATCTTACCTTATGATGAAGTGAGCCACTCCCAGAATGTATAAAAGCTTGTGATCGGCAAATAAAGTGTTAGTTCTGGTCTGGGCTCCAGACAGCTTATATGGTTAAGCATGATTGTTTCACTTGTGTTTAATCATACTAGAGCGTAGCAGACTGCAGCTGCTTCTAAATTACATCCACTACCGTACTGGACAGTAAGAGTGTGTGATCACTCTCAATTGGCTAAACCTATCAGCTGGTGCCCTGAACAGGGACCGGAAAGCATTCCTGCCGTACAGAAGGAAGGGACACTTGGACACACTCAGCCAGGAACGCGCAGAACCTACTGGCCAGGTAAGAAAACACCTTTATGTTTCTTATGATAGTTTCTGTGCCTTCCCGTTGACTGTGTGGTCCCCGACCCGTCCCGGGAAGTACATATAGAGGTTGGTAATGTCCGGTCCTATTTGATAGACAAAGAACCCTGCCAGTCGGAGTGGATAGTTGGTAGAGAATCGTGTGAATGTATGAGCTGTTTATTTATTTGCCAGATTAGGAAAGAGGATTGCCTAACTGAGACATGTCTGCGCTCTGAAAGGAGGGGCAAACTAAGTGACAATTATATGTTGGGAAGTTGGTGAAGCGTATGTTTATAAGTCCCGTGACTGATTTTGATTGAACTTCACCCTTGCATCCGAAAGGACGGGTGTATGGTGTGAGAGTGGGGAATAACGGGACAAAAAGAAGGAACAAGAAAGTGATAGGAAGAAGGTCCAAAACGTTATACACTCTAGTATGTTTGAAGAACTTCTAATCCTGATCCCAATATTAGCCTTTGCTGTATATGATATACAGGAGACAAAGGGGGGGGGCATACAGACCCCTAGAATATACTTGCCACTTAAGAGGAAGCCAAGGAGAAGGAATAGGGACAAGAAAAGTTCCCTTGCATAAGTCCCTCACAGGAGAGGATACATTACTCATAAGGCACTTAAGACAAACGGGATGCAAGAGTGGGTCAGGGGAAGTCAAAAAGTGGCTGACCATCTGCTGCTGGTGGCCCCGGTCCTGTTTGTCACTGTTTGGTACTGTTATTTACAATCCATCCACCGGTAAGCAGATCATACTTCCATCCACACCGCTTAGCTTCCTTAGCTGTACGCACTACTCAGATTCACCATTGTTTCCTGCCATCTATCTAGATCCAATGCTCTCTCTCCATCAAAACATGACCCTTGAGCCACTCTTGACAATTGTGAAGAACAAATGTCTGTTAGAAACCACATTTTTTAGAATAGGACCTGTAGTATTTCACAGCAGCATGACCCAAAAAATTATAAACATGACTTCTCAGCCACTGTTAAAAATTGTGAGGGAGAAATGCCACTTAAAAGCCACATTTCTGCTCCAAAGGACCATGATTATAGCTGTATCTCACAGCACCATGACCCCAAAAAATTATAAAAATGACTTCTCAGCCACTGTTAAAAAATTGTGAGGGAGAAATGCCACTTAGAAGTCACATTTCTGTTCCAAAGGACCATGATTATAGCTGTATCTCACAGCACCATGACCCCAAAACCATTGACAATGCGAAAAATTTTAACGATAAAATGAGTAAATGGAAAATGTTTTTTTCATTAAACCTTGGTGTCTTTTACAGTCTCCTCACCGCAAAACCAGCAAAATGAGCTTTTGGAAACTGAGAATAAAAATTGCAGTAAGAAATGATCATTTTAAAAAAAAGTTTTCAAGAGGACCTTTTCTTTTTGAAGAGGACTGTGAAGTAGACCGGCAACTAATTGGTAACCTCAGCAATTGGGGCCACTACATCATCCATGCCTGATTCATCTTGATGAAAGTCAAACGATCCACATTATCTGTGGAAAGCCGGATGCGTTTGTCTGTAATGACTCCTCCAGCTGTGCTGAAGGTCCGCTCAGATATGACGCTGGCTGCTGGGCAGGACAACACCTCTATGGCGTGGCGAGCGAGCTCGGGCCATTCATCCATTTTGGATACCCAGAAGTCGATTGGGTCCAGAACACATCCAAAAACATCGGTGTTGAGACGCAGATAGTCGTGCACCATGATCTTAAGCTGGTCTCTGTGTGTTGTATGTGTGCCCTGCATTACATGCGTTGGTGAGGTGGTAAATAAAGATTGCCAGAGGTCACCCATTAGGCTTCTGCCACAATGCCTGCTGCTGCTGCCGCTACGGCTACTTGGCGCTCTACTGCTATCACGTTGCTGACGTTGTTCCACCGTGACATTTGAAGAACGTGAAGCAGATGTCTCCAGTTGATCAATCAGCACAGTCTCCAATTCCTGCATTTTACTCTCTATTTGGGTGGGTGGAAGGAAAGTGCTGAGTTTTGCTTTGTAACGGGGATCGAGGAGGGTGGCCACCCAGTAACTGTTGTTCATTTTGATGGCCTTAATGCGAGGATCATGTTGGAGGAAATGGAGCATCCAAGCACTCATGTGAGAGATGGAGCCTTGATTTCCCAAGCCTCTGGGTCGAGGGGCACTAGCAAACTGATCTTCCTCATCTTCCTCCTCTGCCTCAAATTCGTGCCAACCTCTTTCCAAGGCAGGGACATTGGTAACGTCGGTGTCCAGGAATACCTCATCCTCCTCCTCCTCCGCTTCCTCCGGCACAGCTTCAACACAGCCCTGACTTGCCTCAGATGATGCACCCTGAGAGCTGAGGCACCGCCTTGCACTAGCCCTGGACCCCGAACCACTGCCTAATGAAGACCGATAAAATTGTGAAACTGTCGGGCCTTCTGGATTCGACGGAGAGAAAGACTCCGTGTTCGCATCTGTGTCCGTCTCCTCCGTCGCTGGTGATGTTTCAGAGTGTCCAACGATCGTTCCAGAACTAAGATCACCACAATGGTCATGCTGACAAGGGCATTGTCCGCACTGACCATTTTGGTGGCTTCTTCAAAACTGGCAAGGATGGTGCAGAGCTCTTTCACCTGCCTCCACTCTCGGTGGCTCAACACCCCGAGGTCCGCACCGCTGCTTGTCAGGCCATGTGTCACTTCGTACTGCGTAATGGCATTGCGCTGCTGCCACAATCGCTGGAGCATGTGGAGAGTGGAATTCCAGCATGTTGCCACGTCAACAATGAGACGGTTGACGGGGAGGCCGAGCTGATGCTGCAACGCAGCCAGGCGGGATGAAGCAGGGTGCGAATGGCGGAAGTGTGAGCTCAGACCTCGAGCCTTCCTCAGCAGGCAGTCCAGACCCGGGTAGCGCTTTAGAAATTTCTGGACGACAAGGTTCATGACATGTGCCAGGCAAGGGATGTGCTCCAGCCTACCGATCTTAAGGGCGGCCAGCAGATTTCGACCATTATCGCACACCACCTTGCCTGGCACAAGGTTCTTGTCACCCAGCAAGCGCTTGGTCTCGTTGCGAAGAACCGTCCACAGCTCCTGACCTGTGTGTTGACGGTCTCCAAGACAGATTAATTTCAACACGGCCTGGTTTCTCTGGGCACGTGATGCCACCAGAGGACCTTGGGGGAAAGAACCCTGCACCATCCCTGCGGTTTTGAAGAGCGTGCGCTGAGCCTGAGAGCCACCGTCACCACCAGAGACATCCACCCAGCTCACCCAGTGAGCTGTCACAGAGATATAGCGGCCTTGGCCGTGCTTACTAGTCCATGTGTCAGTGGTCAGATGGACTTTGCCGGACACAGATGCAGACAACACGCTTGAAATTTTAGATGACACGTGGCTGGCCAGGGCAGGGACGGCTTTTCTGGCAAAGAAATGCCTGCTCGGCATCTGGTATTGGGGGCAGGCAAGGGCCATGACGTGGCAGAACCCATCTGTGTCCACCAGACGGAAAGGCAACATTTCCAAGGTCTTCAGAAAATGGATTATCCACAGTGGTGGGTACACGAGTTGACATTTGGGCTGCCTTCGCTTCATGTTGGACGGATGCTGACGATGAGGATGACGACATTTGTGGCCGTGACTGGAAGGACGAGGAGGTAAGACTGCTGGATGCAGGTTGCATTAACCACTGAAGAACAGATTGGCAATGCTGTTCGTTACTGAGATTCACAGGGCCCTGACCCAGCGATGACAGGCCTGACGGTCCTGCAACCGACGATCAGCTGGCTTGCATGTTGTCGCCAGCACTGGAAGGAGCACCTTCTCTCGTACCTCTACCTCCATGTCCTAAACCCCTCTTTGCTCGCTTACCAGCTGCATTTCGCTCCATGTTCAGAAAGATAAAAATTTAAGAAGGTATGGAAGAGTTTTTGACAGTCTCTTATTAAAAGACGGCAAATCACAGCTATTCTTAAATCCCTCTAATTTCCTACAGCCAACTAGGATTAGAAACTGAAATATTTCTAGCGAATACCTGTCTGGTGGAAGAACCGTAATACAAAATCAACAGTGTTCTTCCTTCAGTCCCAGGGATTTACAACTACCCAGTAGGAATAGGAATTGATAGTTTTCAACAAACTATCATACAAGTGCGCTATCTGCACCAAACTGAGATTCAACGAGCGCAATAAAACTATTCATAAGTTACACGGATGAGAAATTGCATTTTTTTGCAGAAATGACAAACGAGACCAGTTGCTAGAAAATTTTTCTATCAGAATTGTCGTACAACGTGGCTATTTGAAAAAAAACTAGGGCCGCACCACGTGCAATATAGCTATTTAAAAGTTATACGGATAATAAAAGGTGGTTTTTTCACCAATGAAATACAACAGCAGTTACCACAAAATTTCTGAATTCAAATTTAAGTACAAGGTGGCTCTTTGAACAAAACTGGGCTGCACCAAAGTTAAATATAGCTATTTAAATGTTATACGGATTAAAAAAAAGGTGGGTTTTGCACCTATGAAATACACCTGCAATTACTAGCAAATTTCTGTATCCTAATATAAGTAAAGATGGGTCTTTGAACAAAAATGGCCTGCGCCAAAGTGAAAAACACCTAATTAAAATGTGTACGGATAATAAAAGGTGGGTTTTGCACCAATGAAATACAACAGCAGTTACTAGAAAATTTCTGTATCCTAATGTAAGTACAAGGTGGGTCTTTGAACAAAACTGGGCTGCACAAAATAAAAGGTACTATTTCACCTCAGGTGCGAGCTGTGCTGGCCAAAAACTGGTAAAAAAAAAAAGCCATTTCAATGCAGGTTCAAAGCAGAGTCTGGGCTGCACAATATACACTCTCCTTTCAAAAGCCTGCCTGCCTGTCTGTCTGTGTTCACCTGCACTCCCCCCCCCCCCTCCATTCCCCCGCGGCTGTACAGCGCTAGATGCTTCTTTAAAAAGTCTCAGCCTAACTAACTAACAGCTGAAATTCTCTAATCTACCTATGTTCTAATGTTCACAGCTAAAAACATAGTTGTCTGTGTGAATAAAAAGAACTGTGTCTCTGAGCTGAGCTGTATTGAGAGAGATCTAGCACACGTCCTGCTCTAATGAGAGACACTGACACACTGGTGCTGAACAGGAAGCGCTGGTCTATGCAAAACGAGGTCATGTGATTTTTCCAGCCACTGACAACCATATCACAGTCATGACGTTGCATACCCAGCTCACCCTGCTCTATGCTCTAAGGTGATTTGCTGGCTGCCAAAATGACAGGAAGCTGCGAAAATGGCGCGATAGTAATAGATTATGCGCAGATTCTCACCTAAATTATCACGTGATCGGAAATTTCTGGTCCACTTAAAAACCGTGCCGATTTCAACTTTGTCGATTATAATCGACTCCAGGGATGTATCGTATTATGACAAGTGCGTTACAGCCTTACATGCCAGCACGAGGCAATGGTCCCAGATCTGAGGAATCAGGGGTTACCTTTATGCAACATCTCATTACCTGGTGTCAGGGACAGCAGGACAAACGTGGGAGTACAGGAGTAACCCACCAGGGACCCACAGAAAGTGTACAAGCTTTCTTCCTTCAAATGGAAGACCATTGGGCTGATGAGAATTTTGCCATGACACAAATGGGACCCCAAAGAATGTTTTGTAGGGCATTGATGGACGGTCTATGGACTGACATACAAAATAGATTGAAGACAGCACTGCTACGCCAGTGTGCACCTATACTAATTTTTTCTAAATTGTCTTGGATGTGCTGACCAATTTTTGCTTTTTTACTACTATATCTTGCAGCATGGATATTTTTTTGGGGCTATTATCTAGCTCTACTACTAATCTGTGCTGTGCCTGCCCTGAGTAGAAACTAGCAGCCTTTTCTCTACTGCATTGCTTCAGGTCAGTGACAAAATCTAATGACGTGCATCTCCATTCTGTTACGAATGCCCCCACGACTCTCTGTGCGGGTCGCGGGCACACCTGTGTCCCTACTACTATGGGGTCTGGGAGCGTCGCCGCAACCCACATGTTGGGCACACCCACATGCCTGTTCCCCGGCCACAGCTACTCCTCACCAACGTGCACGTTCCCGCTCTCTAGGGCGTGCGTGAACCGGCTCTGTAAAATTTAAGGGTCCAGCGCTCCGGTAATTGGATAATTACCTGGCACTGGTCCTATATTACCCAGTCTGCCCCTGACCTCCCTGCCAGATCCTTAGTGCCCTTGTGCCTATTGAGAAAGTGTTGTCTGTGTAGTTCCTGATATTCTGTTCACTGTAACTGCTGTCTACCTCCCTCGATCATGAACCATAGCCGCCTGCCCTGACCTTTCTTCCTGTCCCCGACTTCTGATAGCCTTAACTTTTTTATTTTTCCATATACAGAGCTATGTAATAGCTTTTTCTTGTGAGGTGAGCTGACATTTAAATTGGTACCCCTTTGGTGTGTATATGACTTTTTCATAGCTTTGTATTTCATTTTATGTCTGTGATTTTTTTTTTTTACGCCATTCACCTTGCATGTTAATTAACATGTCACATCTGCAGGGTAGATTGTTGCACATGCGGCGAATATGTGTACTTTATTTATTTTGATCTTTCTTGGAGCTTGGGGCTAGTTTGAATATTGTCTTTTTTTCTGTGATACCAATAACACACTAGGGAATGGGAGCTACTAGGGAATGGGAGAACAGTTTGTAATTTGTAGTATACCTTCATTTTTTCTTAATCTAATTTCTTAACCAGCTCTGCTGGGCAATGAACTCTTTATCTCTCCATTTATTCTACCCTCTCATATGTCTGCCGCCACCGACCTCTTTCCCACCATCAATGCCCTCATCACTTCACAGACCAAAAAATCACTCTCTATCCTACTCTCACCTGCTAACCCTCTGTCTGTTCCTCCTGGCTGCTGGAAACATATCTCCTAAAAAAAGCCCCCTCAGCACATTCCCACTATTGTATCTCCCTTCTCTTACTGATCTGCCACCAGAAACTCCTTTAACCCCTTAAACTTAAAATACATTTCGTGGATCCCTGCTTCGCCTATTCCTCTCTCTGGAGCACATATAATGTGCCTCGTTTTGGTGTATTACAGTTCATTTATATAGAGAATAGGGCGTTAAAATACAAATGCAAAATTACACCAAAAAAATGGAACAGTCGTATTGGGACATGTCACTCCAAATGTTTATCTACTCGGAGATATCCAATATGAAAAATGTAAAACTGATTAGAATGCAACATAAAGATATTTATCCCCTTTCAGATGTCCATTATTATTGTCTATTTGTCACACTAAAAATCTTCAACACAAAAGGTGACATGTATGAATGTGGCTGTGCCAGTTATATGGCGTCAAAAAGCTGTAGTAGACCTGTTCTATAGATGTATGAACAATCACACTCCAAACCACCTGCGCAATAATTTTTAATGTGACAAAGATTTGGGGCATTCTGGGGGTGTTGCACCACATTTATAGAAGTAGACACATTTATGATTCTTTGACGCCAAATCAGGGCCGCCGTACAGGGGGTACTCCTGTACGGGGCCCGGTGAAATAAGGGGGCCTCTACAAGTAGGCCCCCTTATTTCTCATGACAGAATGGCGCCCGGAGCTAATGTTGGCCCCGGAGGCAGTGCTGCCACTACCTGGGGACCGGCTGCCGCCTCTTATCACTGAACGCCCGGCCCTGTGTCCCGAGCGCTCAGAGACAGGGCCCGGGAGCAGTGACGTCATATCAGCGTCTGGGAGCTGCCGGGAGTGGGAGTTAGGTGAGTGGTTGATTGTTTTTTTGGGGTTTTTTTTACTAACTAAAGGGGCCCTGACTACCTAAAGCGGGCGCTGACTACCTAAGGGGGCCCTGACTACCTAATGGGGCCAAGGCTACCTAAAGGGAGCCCTGAATATCTTAAGGGGGCCCTGACTATCTAAAGAGGGCCCTGACTACCTAATGGGATCCTGGCTACCTAAAGAGGCCCTGACTACCTAATGGGGCCCTGGCTACCTAAAGGGGCCCTGACTGCCTAAGGGGGACCTGGCTACCTAAAGGGGCCCTGACTACCTAAGGGGGACCTGACTACCTAATGGGGCCCTGGCTGTCTAAAGGGGGGAGCTGAGTACCTAAAGGGGCCCTTACTAACTAAGGGGGACCTGACTACCTAATGGGGCCCTGGCTGCCTAAAGGGGGCCCTGGCTGCCTAAAGGGGGCCCTGACTACCAAGAGGGGGCCCTGACTACCAAAAGGGGCCCTGACTGCCTAATGCGGCCCTAGCTGCCTAATGGGGCCTGGCTACCTAAAGGGGGCCCTGACTACCTAATGGGGCCCTGACTACCTAAAGGGGGCCCTGACTGCCTAATGGGGCCCTGGCTACTTAAAGGAGGCCCTGACTACCTAAGGGGCCCCTGACTACCTAATCGGGCCCTGGCTACCTAAAGGGGGCACTGACTATCTTAAGAGGGCCCTGACTATCTCAAGGGGGCCCTGACTACCTAATGGGGTCCTGGCTACCTAAAGGGGCCCTGACTGCCTAATGGGGCCCTGCCTACCTAAAGGGGCCCTGACTGCCTAATGGGGCCCTGGCTACCTAAAGGGGCCCTGACTACCTAACGGGGCCCTGGCTACCTAAAGGGGGCCATGACTGCCTAAAGGGGGAGCTGACTACCTAAAGGGGCCCTGGCTGCCTAATGGGGCCCTGGCTGCCTAATGGGGCCCTGGCTGCCTAATGGGGCCCTGGCTACCAAAGGGGGCCTGACTACCAAAAGGGGGCCCTGACTACCAAAAGGGGCCCTGACTGCTTAATGGGGCCCTGGCTACCTAATGGGGCCATGGCTACCTAAAGGGGGCCTGACTACCTAATGGGGCCCTGACTACCTAAAGGGGGCCCTGACTACCAAAAGGGGGGCCCTGACTGCCTAATGGGGCCCTCGCTGCCTAATGGGGCCCTGGCTACCTAATGGGGCCCTGGCTACCTAAAGGTGGCCCTGACTACATAATGGGGCCCTGACTACCTAAAGGAGGCCCTGACTACCAAAAGGGGCCCTGACTGCCTAATGGGGCCCTGGCTACCTAAAGGAGGCCCTGACTGCCTAACGGGGCCCTGACTCCCTACAAACTAAAGGAGTCCCTGGCTCCCTACAAACTAAAGGGGCCCTGACTCCCTACAAGCTAAAGGGGGCCCTAAATGCCTACAAGCTAAAGGGGGCCCCAACTACATGCAAACTAAAGGGGGCCCTAACTACATACAAACTATAGGGGACCCTAACTACCTGCAAACTATAGGGGGCCCTAACTACCTGCAATTAGTTAAAGGGGGCCCTAACTTCCTGCAAACTAAAGGGGGCCCTAACTATCTGCAAACTACAGGGGGCCCTAACTACCTGCAAACTAGCTAAGGGGGACCCTAACTACCTACAAACTAAAGGGGGCTCTAACTACCTGCACACTAGCTAAAGGATGCCCTGACTTCCTGTACACTAGCGAAAGGAGGCCCCTAACTACCTGTATACTACCCAAAGGGGGTCCGTAACTGCTTGCAGCCTATATAAAGCAGGCCCTTACTACCTACAGCTTACCTAACTGGGGGCAACCACCTATCTTCAGCCTAACTAACTGGGACTCACCAACACCTACCTATGGCCTATCTAACTGGGGTCCACCAACCTAACTGTAGCCTATCAACTTGCCTAACTGGGGCCTGCTGATCTACCTGGGGGCTATTTACCTACCCACCTGTGGCTAGGTACCCACCAACCTACCTGGGTCTGGCCTACTAACTTATCCAGCGGGGGTCTACCTACCTAAATAGGGCCAATCTAGTTACCTGGGGCCTTCCACATTTGCCTACCTACCTAGGGTCTTGTCTACCTACCTGGTAATATAATAGAGACGGCAGCAGCCCATAGTTGTAGCATTAGGGGTCAGTTCTCTCCCCACCCTCCAACCCCTTAGGATACTAGGCCTCTAAGTTATGGCTTGTACCCACTCTCCCACCCCTGGGAAGTTTGTACAGAGGTAGGAATAGGTAAAGAGGTGCTTGAAAAGTGAGGATTCTAAGATATTTGTGTGTAATTTCTGCAGGGATGAGTTGTGACCGGGACAAGTCATTATGGCGGCGTGGAACGGATGCAGAATAAAAGGGAATAAGAACGAAGACGTCTCCGGTGAGTCCCTGAGGTTAGGGGTTATTTTACTTCTATACTGGATCAGAGCTGTATTCACTGTAATGTGATGTGACCTGAGCTGGTGTCGGACCACTATGTGGTCGCTATATGGCGGTGTTCTAGGTTATATTGGTGTTAGTATAGTGGCAGCGTACACAAGTCCCTGATTGTAAAAGTGAGGGAACACCTGACCCTGTGATAGGAGTTACACTTTTACTTTCTTGCTGGTGTTTATTTTAGAAGGTGGTGAGGTGCGAGACCAAGGGAAACATGGAGGGGGATAATGTATGTGGGCTGGGGGGGATAGGGATGGAGCTACTTAGCCATGTGTCTATGATATGTTAGACAGACAGATGTGTGAGATAGACAGATATGGGACTCCCTAGTATTGTGTACTACACAATACAGTTCTTTTTTGCATACTGTATTATGTGTTAAAATGGGCGCATTTATGTCTGAGAGGCCGTTTTTTTTTTTGCTGGGGGTGGGGCGATAGTGTTGCTGTGGGTGGGGCGATAGGGTTGCTGTGGGTGGGGCAATAGGGTTGCCGGGGGTGGGGTTTACAGGGGGGGCCCAGGTGCTTCAGCTGTATGGGGCCCTAAAATTTCTTTTGGTGGCCCTGCTCAGAGGGGAGTAAACACAGAGTGTGCAGGCGGCCAATCACAGCGCAGGGGGCATGGCCGGGACGTTTCATGTCTGGGGGCGTATCCCAACAGGCTGAATGAAATGTCAGCCAGCCAATCACAGTTCAGTGGCGTGTCTATGGGGCGGGTCCCGACCAGCAGCAGCAGAGATAGAACACAGATGCATAGAAAAGCTCATATCTGCTAAACCAAATGACTGAGGTAATGCAACCCATTACAAAAGTGCTTATTTTTACTATTTTTACTATCCCCATAATCTGAGACATGATCTTTGTAGCGATACAACTCCTTTAATACAGGCTTTTCTGCACCTTTCAGTTGTGGCCAGTAATGCAGCATAATCAGGCTGTGTAAAAATAAGTTCCTGTAGCCTGGCTGGGCTGAGGAGAAGCAATGAGAGTACATATGGCTATACCCCTCTAAATAAGGCATTAAGTGGGCATGAAATGGCTGTAGGCTGATTTAGTGTGCTGTTATCCTGAACCTGCATCTGTTTGTTTGTACAATAAAGCAGACTCTTTCTTTAAATAAGTGAGTGCCACATCTAGATCTTAACATGCTTGATCCTTTAACTGGTCTTATTGAGCCAGAAGTACATACATTGAAATGCATAATATAAATTGTACAACAACAATACATTAAACATATAAATGTGAAATAATGTTAACCATCAGATACAGCACTGATACAATGATGCTTTTTTCCAACTAATGTAGTGCAAAAATAAAAATTGGGCCAAGTGATTTCACAAAAGTATAATGCTAGATTTTGATATGATTATTATGGAGTTTTATTATGACACAGAAATTAAAGTAGATCAAGCTATACTTTGGAACCACAGTCCTTAATATAATACTGATGGAATTTTTTCCTTTTTACAAGTGGAATTGCAATCCTACAAGGCTGTAATCAGTTCCCTGTCCCTGCCCAACATGCACCTTGCTTCCATGTAGGACTGAAGGATGCTTGCCAGTCGAGCAATTCCATTAATATTGGGTCCCATTCACATCTGGTTTTTGGCCTCTGTTGGTGGTATGCATCAGGATACCTTGAAAAAGTTATTCCAACATGTACCATTGTGGTGCTGAGGTAGAGCTGTAGGGGCCTACAAAGCAAACAGTCTCTTTTGTACTGCGTTTGTTTTATTTCCTGAATGTATATGTTTTATGTACTGGACACAAAATCATGGAAGACCATGCTTTGTTAGGGAAATAAAGAAAACGTTGTCTACAAGAGATCATGTTTGCCCTGTAGATTCCTGTAGATCCACTGGAGTTTAATTCGGGATACTGTTTTCAAAGTATCCCAATAGTTACCATCAATGGAGTCCAAAAGTGTGAATGGGGTCGTACATGAGAGAATTGTTAGTTTCCTGTGCCCAATTGCAAATTGATGCAGATATCTTTAAATAAAACTTAAATACCCTGAAAATATTTTATTATATTTGAACATAAAAAGTACATATATTAATATGCAATTAAAAATAATGTAATGCAGGTCATCATGATTGGTTGTTAAAAAGAATGTGTTTGCCGTCAGCCCCTGCAGGACTTGCTCAGTAATCCTGTAAAACAAAAAATAGAAAAACATGTTTTAAATTGCCAAGCAGGTATTTTACCTAGTTTTTCATTTGAAATTTATGGACAATATTACTTTGTTTATGCCATTATGACCATCACCCTAGACAGCTAATGGTGACCTACCACTGAATGTAAAACCTAAGTTAAAGTCAAACCGCAGTAGCCCATGTTACCCATCACAACTATCCCATTGGATACCTAACTAATTCAAGACTGAATTTGGGGTATATAATGTAAAGAGCTTTATTAAATACCATAGTTATATAAACATATAAACCAGAACAGCAAGTTCATGATCATGATTTGGTATTCCTCCTGTATCAAATTTTAGCAATGGCACTTTGAACTTGGAGAGGAAGACTATTCGGATCTGCCAAGTCTACCAGTTGGGAAAAGGAAAAAAAAACAGTTGGGAAAAGGAAAAAACTATGATCCAGCAATCTAAAAATCCAAGGCATCCTTTATTGAGACAAATATTAAAAATGTGGCATAATTAATCAGGCAAAAAAAAACCTGATGCGTTTCAAGCACGAAGCTCTTAGCTATGACTAGGAGCTTCTTGCTTGAAACGCATCAGCGTTTTTTGCCTGAATGATTATGCCACATTTTTAACATTTGTCTCAATAAAGGAAGCCTTGGATTTTTAGATAGCTGGATCACGTTTTTTTTCCATTTCCTTTCTATTATTGTCTTGCTGCCTGCTGACTGAATACGTGCTGTCTTCAACTATTGGACTGTTGAGCTGGCTATTGCTTTTTCATAAGTCTACCAGTTGGTAAGGAGCTTTTTAGAACTGGTACTCTAAAGCATTGGCATAAAAAGAGCATTGGGAGTGAATGAAAACACTACTGTAGTATCAGACTATACATAGGTCTGTTTGCAGATCTTCTGGACTACACATTATCAACATACCTTTCAAGAAGTATGGAACTATCACTGTTCCTCTATAGAAACTTTTCTTCCATTTCTAGGCTGTTGACATTTGAAAAAGATTAAACATTTTTTATCAAGTAGAATAAAATACATCTGAAATGGTAAAATGTTAAACCCATATGCCCTACCAAAAACACTTACTAGGTTGTCCAGAATTGTTTTTCATAAAACAAATCTAAAAACATATTTTGAAAACTTTTCTATTATGTTTGTTTCTAAAAGATGAAAGAGAAAACAGAAATCCCTAACACTAGTTAAAAACTGAGCTGATAATAATGATAATAGTAATAATCTTTATTTACATAACAGCAATATATTCTGCAGTATTAATGAGATATCAAAGGGTTGTCTTACAGTAAAATATTACATTTCTGGTATGATTTAAAGAAATGAACACATAAAATGGGAAAAGAATCAAAAGTAAGTAACAGCAACAAACAGAAACGTAAGCGTGTTTTAAATGACTGCAAATGGCTATGTTTTGCTTGATTTAACAGAGAAATGTAATATTTAATTATAGAACAACCTCTTTTAAGAGCTGCCAATAAATTCCAGTGTGACCTATTTCACTGAAAACATGTCAATTGTGTTGATCAATTACATAACAGAAGACTACACAATTGATAGAGGACTACATGCACTCAGCAATGAGAGGTCTCAGCAGTCATCTGCTAAAGGATTAACCATCAGGCACACTAATAACTATGATAGACAGATGTTGGTCATAAATAAACTGATGTATTTAGTGGAATTGAGGAGGAATAATAATGACATACCCTAAAAAGAAAAAAAGGTCTTCCCATGGTCCCAGAGCTGTCCTGTAAAATATAATAGAACACATATTCTTTAGCATTTTATATTAAACTGTTTGTGTTATTATGACACTATTCACTGCTCAGCTATACATTAAATCCACTTTCAGTTGACATTGATTATCATATTACACAATAGCATCTAACAAGAGGTAGGATAAATTAAGCAGCAAGTGAACAGTCAGTTCTTTAAGATGATATGTTGGAAGCAGGCACAAAGGAAAACTTTTGATGACTTCAAATTGTGATGTTTAAATGTGTTGTCTCACTACAGGGATTGCTTTTTATGTTAAAGATCTTGAAAACACAAGTCATTTTGCAATATGTGTCCATTAACAGTATCCTACCTATTCTGAGATATCCCCAACTTGTATGGGCTCCTCAGGTTGCTATAACTACAGACCTGTTTAATCTCTCCTAATAGGCTGCCAGCACTGGTTGCTATAGCTACAGACCTGGCTTCTACTACAGCCCAGTAGAAGCCAGTAAACACACCACTGAATTCAAAATGAAACCAAGAAAATAGGACTGAGGTAAGATGAATCAATGTAGTGAGACAACACCTTTAAGCCTAGGTCCACACAGCAGTGAAAAAGCCTTCCAAAATCCAACGGCATTTACTTTGCTGGAACACAGTGTGCTGCCATTTTTTGCACAAAAACCTGTGATTGGACTTCAGATTCCCAGCGACCAAGCACATTAGGGCTGTGGGAATCCGATGTCGTTCCTGCGGAATATAGAACATGTTCTATATTCCGCCGGACGTTTTTCGTTTTCCTGTGCTGTGTAGACTACAGCAGGGATTTTCTATTGAGGGCTACACACCACAGGCTACGGTTGATTTTCAGTGGATTCAATATACTGAATTTACTGAAAAAATGACCAAAATCCTGTGCGGTGTAGAATTAGCCTAAAGGGGTTGTTGGGTTGAATAAAACTATAGTCCAATGGGAAAACATTGAAAAAAGTAATACCTTCTGGTCCTTCTTCCCATAAAACCTACCCTGTGCTGCTGTATCTCTAAAGCTCCCCATGATCCACACCTCTTCACTTCTGGGTTCTTATCCAGAAACACAGGGGAGTTTCAAAATCCATTTACAAACTGCAGAGAGCGAGAGGCTCTTCTTTGTGTCGGGATGAGAACCAAAAGGAAAAAAGGAGCAGATTCCAGGGACCTTCTGAGTTCCAGTGACGGGAGACTGCTCACTTAGGCTATGTTCACACGGCTTAAAATGGGACGTAATTCCGCGCGTGATTACGTCCATAATTACGTCCCTAAATACGCCTTAAATAATGGTCAGGGGATATTCAATTGATTGCAATGTAAAATACGTCTCCTTGTTCACACGAGGCGTATTTACATGTCGTAATTACGCTGCGTTTTCACAGCGTAATTACGATCACAAAATCAAGTCCCCTGTCAATTATTGAGCCGTATTTGCGACGTAATTACGCCTTCTATCCCCATAGAAAATAATGGGGAACGTATTTATGTCATGAAAATCAGTGCCACACTTTTGTGATGCGTATTTGCAGCGTAATTACGCTGCAAATACGTTCAGAGGGTCAAATAGAGTTCACAGTCTCTAGCCAAGACTGTCTGGTTTTGTATCAATTTTTGGGGAGGGACTATGCTTGAATCTGATTTTTGCAGATAATATTCAGAATTAAGCCAGTGTCATGAACATAGAGGCAAGCAGCAGAATGACCAGCAGCATGTCCCGGGGAATTGCGCCATACCAACGCATGCGGCTCGATGTGGGTGCCCTCATATCGGAGGTAACTTTTAATGCAGTGGCTATGTTCACATGGCATAAATGCAGGGTGTACAGTACACCCGCAATTATACCGTGTTGAGCTTTTGTGCTGGGAGGAGGGGAGAGGGGGCTAGCAGGCAGCAGGCCACATTTTCATGCTATGTTTGCAATTTAGCTGAATTGTATGTCTAGTAGAACATGTATGTAGAAGCAGATTTCTAAATGTTAATGATTATTTAGTGAGTTACATGTCTCTACTGTGATTACATAAAAGTGTTATGAAATGTTTTTAATTAATGTAATTAAATATGAACTGTATGTAATGTGCATGTTAAGTAGTGACATGTCATTTACTTTAGGATTTTTTAGAAATGTGGATGTCATTTTTTTATACTGTGCATTCTGCCATATGCTTGTTGTTTGCATTGTCATTACTTTTTTGTAAATAACAAGCATATTGGACCTCTACTTTTTTATGTGCATGTAATTTTTTCTATACGTGAAAATGCATGTAATTTTAGTACCCTAACATCAAAATATATTGCATTACCTGCAGTTAAATTTGCATATATCTGCTTGATGCTGCTAGTAATGCAATATGGTTTGAAAAATGTAGAAAAAAAAGTAAAACAAATATACTGCAGCATGTTTTTAAATTGTAAATTGATTTATGTTTTTTTTCAGGTTATGATAATTGCAAATAATATTTTAACATATTTGCATTGCACCACAAATCACGAACTTGGTTAGTGCTGTGGGTATGTTCCCACGGCGTCTTTGGTCCATGTGAAAATATGGTAAAGTAATATGTAAAATCATAATCCATATGCTATGAAAACATGACAACATTTATTCTCACGGACCAAAGATGCCGTGGGAACATACACACAGCACAAGTCAAATTTTAGCAATGTGTCTTTACTGCTAAGCAGTTTTTAAACAAACGACTTTTTCAAAATTAATTCAATTTTATTGTTATAAAAATTCATCAGTATATTGAATATATTTTTTAAAATGGTGTGGAAAAGACAGCAACAGCCGGAGTTGGCAGGATCTGTGTGCGGCAGAACCAGAAGTCCCCTTGTGGAAAAGACAGCAACAGCCGGAGTTGGCAGGATCTTCAATATCTTCAACATCTTAATATCTTCAAAGAAAAATATGGGTGCTGATGGTTCACTTTGAAAAATACTACTGTGTTTATTGGTTGCCTATCAGAAATACGCGACTGAATTACGGACGTAAATACGCGTGCAATACGCGTGCAATAATTACATCCCCGAAGCGTTTTTCGGTCCGTAATTCCGGGAGCAGCACTGAACGTACTATGGATGTATTTTATGGACGTAATCACGCGCGTAATTATGTCCCATTTTAAGCCGTGTGAACATAGCCTTAGGGCCACATGTATGAAAACTGTCTAGGTCTAAGGCTATGTTCACACGGCTTAAAATGGGACATAATTACGCGCGTGATTACGTCCGTAATTACGTCCCTAAATACGCCTAAAATAATGGTCAGGGGATATTCAATTGATTGCAATGTAAAATATGTCTCCTTGTTCACACGAGGCGTATTTACATGTCGTAATTACGCTGCGTTGTCACAGCGTAATTACGATCGCAAAATCAAGTCCCCTGTCAATTATTGAACCGTATTTGTGACGTAATTATGCCTTCTATCCCCATGGAAAATAATGGGGAACATATTTACGTCAAGAAAATCAGTGCCACACTTTTGTGACGCGTATTTGCAGCATAATTATGCTGCAAATACGTTCAGAGGGTCAAATAGAGTTCACAGTCTCTAGCCAAGACTGTCTGGTTTTGTATCAATTTTTGGGGAGGGACTATGCTTGAATCTGATTTTTGCAGATAATATTCAGAGTTAAGCCAGTATCATGAACATAGAGGCAAGCAGCAGAATGACTAGCAGCATGTCCCGGGGAATTGCGCCATACCAACGCATGCGGCTCGATGTGGGTGCCCTCATATCGGAGGTAAGTTTTAATGCAGTGGCTATGTTCACATGGCATAAATGCAGGGTGTACAGTACACCCGCAATTATACCGTGTTGAGCTTTTGTGCATGGAGGAGGGGAGAGGGGGCTAGCAGGCAGCAGGCCACATTTTCATGCTATGTTTGCAATTTAGCTGAATTGTATGTGTAGTAGAACATGTATGTAGAAGCAGATTTCTAAATGTTAATGATTATTTAGTAAGTGACATGTCTCTACTGTGATTACATAAAAGTGTTATGAAATGTTTTTAATTAATGTAATTAAATATGAACTGTATAATGTGCATGTTAAGTAGTGACATGTCATTTACTTTAGGATTTTTTAGAAATGTGGATGTCATTTTTTTTATACTGTGCATTCTGCCATATGCTTGTTGTTTGCATTGTCATTACTTTTTTGTAAATAACAAGCATATTGGACATCTACTTTATTATGTGCATGTAATTTTTTCTAAACGTGAAAGTGCATGTAATTTTCGTACCCTAACATCAAAATATATTGCATTACCTGCAGTTAAATTTGCATATATCTGCTTGATGCTGCTGGTAATGCAATATGGTTTGAAAAATCTAGAAAAAAAAGTAAAACAAGTATACTGCAGCATGTTTTTAAATTGTAAATTGATTTATGTTTTTTTAGGTTATGATAATTGCAAATAATATTTTAACAAATTTGCATTGCACCACAAATCACGAACTTGGTTAGTGCTTTGGGTATGTTCCCACGGCGTCTTTGGTCCATGTGAAAATATGATAAAGTAATATGTACATGCATATTCCATATGCTATGAAAACATGACAACATTTATTCTCACGGACCAAAGACGCCGTGGGAACATACACACAGCACAAGTCAAATTTTAGCAATGTGTCGTTAATGCTAAGCAGTTTATAAACAAACGACTTTTTCAAAATTAATTCAATTTTATTGTTATAAAAATTCATCAGTATATTTAATATATTTTTTAAAATGGTGTGGAGAAGACAGCAACAGCCGGAGTTGGCAGGATCTGTGTGCGGCAGAACCAGAAGTCCCCTTGTGGAGAAGACAGCAACAGCCGGAGTTGGCAGGATCTTCAATATCTTCAACATCTTAATATCTTCAAAGAAAAATATGGGTGCTGATGGTTCACTTTGATAAATACTACTGTGTTTATTGGTTGCCTATCAGAAATACGCGACTGAATTACGGATGTAAATACGCGTGCAATACGCGTGCAATAATTACATCCCCCGAAGCGTTTTTCGGTCCGTAATTCCGGGAGCAGCACCGAATGTACTATGGACGTATTTTATGGACGTAATCCCGCGCGTAATTATGTCCCATTTTAAGCTGTGTGAACATAGCCTAAAACTCACATTGTTGCCCATAGCAACCAATCAGAGCTCCCCTCTCCTTTCTCCAGAGCACTGTATGAAATGAAAGGGGGGCTCTGTTTGGTTACTATGGGCAACAAAGTGAGTTTTAGACCAAGACAGTTTTCATACATGTGGCCCTTAGTATAATTTTTTTTCTATTTTTCCCTGCCCTAGCCCCCAAATTGCTAAAAAAAAATAGTTAGCACTGGCTATGAGAGAAAGTTGTCAGATCACACAGTGCATTGCAACTTTTTTATGTATGAGGTTGCATAGCCTGGTCAGAGTACCTATGCTGTCAAGTACCCCTGTCAACAACAAAAAGTGTCATAGAAACATCAGAACTGGACCATGGTGCAATAGCAGTAGTTGAAACTGAGGAATTTTCTTTACTTTTACATTAAGTTGGCATCCAGGTGTTTGTGCGTCATTGACCTGGAGAAGAGATAACAACTTGATCTGCTATAGCCAACAGGAATGTGATGCTCCAAGCACTATGCTGCGGGCAAATATTGGGTCTTGGCATTTATGTGGATATTGCTTTGACATGTACCACTTATCTAAGCCTTGTCGCAAACCAAGTACAATGTTCTCTGTGGCCACTTTCAGCAGGATAATATGCTCTTTAAAACTGAAAAAAGATTTAGAAATTATGTGAGCAACCTGAGAAAGAGTTTAAGATGTTGATTTGGCCTCCAAAATTCTCATCTCAATCTGATCAAACATCCATTGGCTGTGCTGAAAAAAACTGAAGCTTCACCCTGTACCTTAAAGGATCTAATAAAGTGAATAAAACATTATTTGCCTAAAACTGAAACAACTCCTTTTAGACTATATTCATACATGGCCTCTCATGAAATTGCCCCTCATGCTTAATAAGAAACAAAAATTCAAAAAACAAAGAGAAAGATGAGAGAAAATAAGGTATATAACAAAAACATATAGACCACTCTAAGAATAAGTGGGTGTCTTCAGTCTTGAGATAAGCAATCAAGGTACAGAGTTTTTGTCAACATACAGCAAGTGCATAAAGTCACATATATTTTGTGGAACAGTTAGAAAAACAACTCACCTTTTTGGTAAACTCTTCTGTGGTTATATGAGACTCCTGCAAATGTAACCATAAATAGTGTGACAGACACTCTAGGAATCATTTTTACTTATAATCTGTTGTACATTTGTGTCAAAATCTGCATGTATCAGGATAATAGTGCGACCGATAGTCAGCAAACCTCTGCAGCCAATGGTGGTTGCAGCAGAGGTGGGACTAACACCTGTGGCCGCACCGTGTATTCCTAACCTTTCGCTCACACTACTGTTCATTGCATCCATTATGGGTTCCTTTGGCAGTTCTGTCATTTCTGACAGTCTGAATTACAGATACCTTATTGTAACTGTATGCATATAAGTGTGTATAAACACATGCACCACTTTAGCCATAACTTTAAAACCAGCTGCCTAATAGTGTGCCAATAACACTGGTTTGATTCATTGAGGTACGCCACAACCACTTCAAAGGTCTCCTGTTGTATCTGACCATGACGTTATTAGTAAGTTATTAGGCGGTGCATACATGAACCCATAACATGATTCATTACACCAGGCCACCTTCCTATATAGCTCCATGGTCCAGTTTTGATAATCATATGTAGGCACTTTCACTGTGGTGAATTGCGGTCAGCATGGGTACTCTGGATGGTAGGCAACAACGTAGCCCTGTATTCAGCAATCTGGGATGCACTGCATGTTCTTCTTCAGCAATTTATGATACAGTAGCTCTTCTGTGAGTGCAGACCCAATGGACTAGGCTTTGTTCCTCTCTAGCATCACCAACCTCTGGGTGCCTATGGCCCTGTCACTGTTCACTACTGTCCCCTCCCAGGCCACGTTCTGATAGGTAAACCACTGCATACCATTACACAGAATTTGTATCTTCTCGATATTGTGCTCAGTGATCCATACGCAAGCCTACTGGGTAATAGTTTTATTGCTGACAAAAGCTCATGAACGTCAAGAATTGATTTTGGCTGCCTAAAAATTGATACACTCCTTTGTCAGTGTTGCCATTCCAACAAGATAATGTTATTCTCATTTACATGTCAATATGGGTTCTTCTTTAATATTTGTCTAATTTTGGTGAACAATGCTTCCATTACTAAGATTGCAGAAGTCCTATCAGTTTTAACCTGTATATATGCTCGAAAGTACACTACTGCATGCCATTGCATAAGAGGAATGATATAATGTATATAGATATCTTTAAACCACATGATGTTTTGGTACTGTATAATCTTTTGTAGTAAAAAATATTGAATTAACGGAGAAGCATGAGTGTAACTATTGCCATAGCAGCTTTCTATGGGGCCCCAGAGGAGTTGAGGGGCCCCATCAGTCCAGAAGGAAATACCCTTGTGTGGAAATAAGTTGATGGATTTTCTTAATCTAGCAGTAAAATAAGGTTAATATGATATAAGTGCAATTATTATTAAGTATACTATGGAATTATTGAGCCACTCATGCTTTTGCTTTTTTTAGTTTATATATGTCCATAGGCTGGTTTGGGTAGTCCCATGCATGTTTTTGACTATGGAGACCTGTGAAATGCTAAGCTGTTCGCCCCTGATGATAAGGTATACTACATTTGCCAAAGAGCAGCTTTAATTCCTGGAATACAATATACCAGCAATTGTACACAGTATTTAATCCCTTTACCTTTATACAGTTTAATTCTTTTTTAACATGTCTGTTGTATTTGTTTTCTCTATTCTATACTATTATTGCTCACATTTCTCCTTTTTTGATGGTCTAGTTCACATGCATTAGAAAACTCAAAATAATCCAAACTGTTTTTGTCTATTAATGCTTGTGAAATATGTTTAATGTAAATGGTGTATTCAAAAGACTACAATGCTATAGCATAACAAAAGAAGTGGAAATAACTTGGCTTAAAGGGGTTTTGCCACGAAGTAAAATTGATGAGTGGAAACTTGCAAACTAAATAATAAACATTTTCACTATTCATCATTATTAAAAATTCTGACTGTTTTGATTTAGCTGCTCCCTTAGGAACCATGTTTTATACAGCCTCATCTCCGGGGGATACGACCACGGCTGAGCGCTCCTCAGTCCTCGGTCAGACATGCCGACACGCCTACTTCCCTCAGGCAGTATCTGAGTGTTCAATACCCCGGGTTGCCTGGTCAATCTTAACTCCTGTCCTCGCTGTACTCCTTAGAATTAGTCATAAACAGTGACAAATAAAAAAAAAAGAAACCCTCAATGAGTATGTGCGATTGAACTAGAGAAAAAAAAATCCACCAGGTTTGGTTCCTGCAGGGATTTGAACCTAGGACCCTTGTGTTGTAAGATACAAGCTTTACCTCTGAGCTACTCACAGCTTTATACATAAACCTTTCTTTGGCTAAAAAGGAGTGGCTCAAGGCGATGTCATCCTGCCGGGTCACATGATATGCAATTCAAACAAACTCACAGAATGCTCACCTTTGAGCACACAGAGTCTGAAGAGCTGCGCAGGAGGAATTAAAATGCGATTGTGCAAAACCCCCCTTTAAACAGGACCATTTTGAGGTCTATGTTTATTACAAAATTCCTAACTAAATGAATTGTTCCAACTGCCCTCTTATTAATATATTAATAGAGGTTGTTCAAATGGGATAGGATTTTTTGATGGTTCTTTGGTTTGTAGGTTCTTTGTGTGTCACTGTACAGCACTGTATTATGGAGGTACTCTTCCCGGAAGAAGTGCTTCTTAGCGAGAATATCACTGTAGTATGGAATCCAGGTGAGTATGTAAATTTCTTTTCAGTCATAAAGAATCAGACAGAAAAAAATAAACCTCTTCATGCTTCCATGTGAAATCCTATGAATATGCAGGTGCTTTACAGCCCCATATGTCTCTGTAGACTGTGCAAAGCCGTATTAAGGCAATTTTTTCGTATAAGGCCCCATTCACAGCGGTTTGGTCCCCGTTCGTGGTATCTGTTTGGATACTATAGTAGATGTATCCTGACAAATCCTGCTTCAGGGCCATTAACTTCTATAGGGCAAACATACTCCTACAGTGAAGGAAATAATTATTTGATCCCTTGCTGATTGTGTAAGTTTTTCCACTGACAAAGACTGAATAGCCATAATTTTTAAAATAATTAATTTTAACATTGAGAGATGGAAAAAATTCCAAAAAAAATTCAGTAACACATTAAAAAAAAATTTTATAAATTTATTTGTAAATTTTTCTAAGAGAAATAACTTAATTTTACCCCCCACCAACCTTAAAGGATTGTCCCCCACTACAGGGTTTCAGCCTACTTTAATGTGTCGGGTAAAGGATTTTTGAATTCAGGGGGGTGCTTCTCGTCTCCTCTTCTCCTCCCCCCTCCCCTCAGCACACAACAGCCTCCTCCTCTGACTGGGGATAACTTCATACAGCAGGGGGGGGGGGTTTTTCTGCCAGAGTTTTAAACCCTGTGGTGCCTGCCTAATCTGCTACTCACTGCTGAATCACTGCCCAGAGTCCCGGAAAACAGGGAAGGACTGATCTTAAAGTGTGGAGAGGTCTGTAAGCTGTGTATGCAATACAAAGCAGGGGGGATGTAAAGGTTCCTAAAACCTCCTGCTTAGCAAACAAATCTCCACATCTCAAGCAACAACAAAAAAACCCCTGTCAGAACAGAACAGGGCAGCTGTGAAGTGTGTTACTATAATCACGTGTGTCCCTAATACAGCAGAGCAGGAGGAAAAAAACCATTCACTGCCCCCAGATCTGTTCTATTAGGAAGTCAAACTCCCCCAGACACATCTCATTATAGAACACACTTTACTGCTGCACATCTACTGACCAAATCAGCCTCACCCTGCTCTCCTTAATCTGTGTAGAGAGGAGGAGGGGGCAGCCACACAGGGTTTAAACCACCAGACCAGGGAAACCAAACCCTCCTCCCCCCTTCCCCACAGAACATACGGTGGGAGGGCTCTGTGCTCCCGACCTGATTCAAAAACAGAGAGTCACGCAGGACGGGGCACCCAGGGGAGAAAAACAATTTTTAAAAACGGGTTCCGGGGCTGCTAAAAAGTGTTTTCCCAAAGGACTGATGCACAACTATTTAAAAAGGGATAAAATCAAAACCCAAAAGGACTTTTTGGGTAATGAACAAAATTTTGGAAAATTTTTGTTTGTTTTTTAAAAAAAAAACTTTTTTTAATAAAAACCAATTTCCTTTGGTAGGGGAGACAAACCCCTTTAAAAGGAGGTTTCGGGCTCCTACAAACCCAATTAAAGCCGCCCCTAATCATCTTCGTTACCTGCATTAAAAAAACAGTTTGGTCTTAAAAAAAAGTCCCCTTTTATATAAAAAAACCCCCTTCCCAACAGAAAAAACGACTAATTAAACCCCAATTTTTTGGGGATTATAAATTTAAACGGAACAGGGAAACCCCAAAAGAGCTTTCAAAGGGGATTCAGGGAAAAAAGATAAAATAGACCGGGCATAAACGCGGGAAAGGGGCTACAAAAACCAAAAAAACGATGCGGGGTTGATAAACGACAACTTTTTCCTGCACATTTACCTTCGTGGGTTTTTCCTTGATCATGAGGAAGGTGAGAGATAAAACCCCTCAAACAAACACGGATGGATTTTTAAAAAAAGTTACTCAAGCACTTAAACCCCCAAGTCCCCAAAAAAACCAATTGGAAACTAAAATTTAGGGCCATAAGGGTTTAAAAATAAATTGCTTTTTGGCCCTTCAGAAGGGCCCCCTTTTTCTGCTCAAAAAAAGGGCACATGTGCAAACCCCCGTCTGAAGTTTGGGAAAAATTGAAAACACCGGGATTTTTCCCCAAAATGACTGATTGGAAGGAAAGGTTCTGGGGGTTTTCAGTTTGAACAAAAAAAATTAGCCATTTTTTGACATTAAACTCAATTTTTTGGAAAGGAAGAAAAAAAAGGGGCTGCCAAAACAACCCAAAAGGGAACACCATCCTAAAGTGGAACGGCATTGGGGTTGGGGAAAAACCAATTTAATGTTTTTGAGGTTTTTTTTGCTTAAAAGGGCAAGGGCAAGGACCTTTTTCCATTTTTTCCCCCAAATAAATGGGAGAAGGGAAGGAGCCAAGGGTCCCCAGCAAAATCCTGAGTAAACAACCCCCTTTGCCCTCCGCCTTGGAACTTTAAAAAAATTGGTGGTCCAAGTGGCGGGGGTCTTCCACAAGACAATCTCCAAAAAAATTGGAAAACATCGGAAAAGAAAACCCAAAATTTTTGACTTTTGGATTCACTATATTTACAAATTTTCCCAAAGGGGGCAAACTTTAAAACCCCTATCAGTTCCCCTTTATCTTTTTTAAACACTAAAACGAAATTTTTTTTAATCAAAAGGAACTTCTCTTAACCCTCTATACCACACTTTTTTAAAAAACCTGATCTCTATCCCTCATCATTTAACCCTTTTTGGGTTTTTTTGGAAAAAAAGGGAAAATTAACCCCTTTCTATCATTCAAACGTCCCTTGGAAATCCCCACCTTTTTAACAGGAAGAACCTTTTTCTTCCCTAAAAAAATTATCCAAAACTTAAAAATAACCCAACTATTTTGGGCAAGCCCGTGGGCCCCCAAAAAAACCGTAAAAAATTTTTGGGTTTTGGGGTAAAAAAACCCCCCTAATCTCATAACAAAAGAAACAAACAAGGCCCCCTTGTTAAAATCGCCCATATTGTCTTAAGGGGAACTTGTAACAGAGGTGAAAAAACCCCAATTTTAAAAACTCATGCCTGACCTCCCGGCATTTTTTGGGCCAGCTAACCTGGCTTTATCAAGGTTTAGGGGTCCATCCCCAATGTGGTCTGGGGCTTCACTTCCCTTTTAATTTTCATTTTGGGTTTAAAACCCCCCCAATAAGGGTGCCCCCCAAATTTACCCAAATCAGAAAAATCCACATAAAGCCCATTTCCCCCTTTCCGCGCGGCACAAACCCATAACTTAATCCGGGCTAAAAGCTGCCCCCCAATGCTCCCCATGAGCCAAAAACCTTCAGAATCAAAATTCGCTTAAAAAAAAATTCATCCCAAAGCGCCCCCCTCCGCCCCCACTTCCCCAAAGAAAAACGCCCTAGCCAATGCCCTGCACCAACAAACCCCCCAAACCCGGGGACTGTGTTTGGGGGGGCTTCCATCTCATTTTCTCTCATTATTCCCCAATTTGCTTCCTAAACCCAAGAATGAATTTAACAAACTGGGTACCCACATTACACAGCACACGGGCCTTTTTTTGGGCCCAATTCCCATAACCCCCTTTCTCTTAAATAATCTAAAAGCAAATTAAATTGGAAAAAAAACCCCAAACTGAAACAATAGGCCCAACGTATATTATTTTCCCAAAAGCTCTTCCCCCTATGAAATGTAAAAATGAAATATTCTTTCCAATGAGTTTTGCGGGCCCCTTTAAAATAAAAAAGTTTCCCAAACTGCATTTTTTTGCCCTCAAGACAAATTTTCCCTTTAAACTACTTCTTTTTTCCACATTTTAAAAAATTTCTTTACTCATTTTAAAAATCCCGAAAACCCCCCCAAAACTTTTTTTTGGGTTTTAAATGTGAAAAGGGTTTTGGGGGAACAGGAATGTTCAAGTGGGAATCAAAGGGAATGGGGTTTTTTGAGTCAGAAAAATTAATTTGGATTTTTTTTCACGGGAAAGGCCAAAAAAATGTTTTTTTAATTTTTTCAATCAACCAATTTCCAAATTGAAAGAAATTTAAACCCCATAAAACCCTTTTAAAAAAATTAAATAAAACTTACAAAAAAACAAATTCCGGCAGGCTGGGAAGTACCAGCTAGGGGACTTAAATAAAAACACAAAAAAAATTGGGTTAATAGGGGAAATTTTACGGTTTAAAGCCTGAAACCCAAATACACATTTAAAGACCCCAATTTTTTAAATCAAGGGCGGGGAAAAACTGCAAAAACTTGAACTGCTCCCTTAAAAAATTTGGGAAGGAAAAAATTTTGTCAAAATATGAAAAAATTTTTTTTCCCAAAAATTTAATAAGTGAACCCCCAAAAATAAAGGAGATGGGTGCCAAGTTTTTTTTAACTTTCCCGTCCTTTTCCAAAGAATTTCCCCTGAATTAAAAAAAAATTTACAACGAAACATAAAAATCCCCTTGAGAAAAGAAAAAAAGGAAAGGAAAAAACCATAACAAATATCTAAGGGAATCGAAAAGACTTTTGAAAAAATTTCGGGTTTTATTTTTGGAAAAATATTTAGATTTACCTAAAAACCTAAAATCTGTATTCAGACCCTGTCATTTTCCAGATTTCCCGTGGGAAAGAATCCCCAAAAATTTTCTATTAAAGCTTTTAACCGGCGGGGGAAAGGGAAAAAGTGCCTGGGGGAAAAGGGTAAGAGAAAGAAAGAAAGGTTGGACAAATAAGAAAACCAAAAAAAAATTTTTTCAAACTCGGGGCATTTGCAAGATCAAAACCCCTCAGAGAGGGTAAAGGGTCGGGGGGGATGGGATGGGGGGATCAAAATCCATTGTCCCTTTCTGCACCCGTTGGTTGGGGGGCCCATGGGGGGGGGGACCCACAGGCAATGATTTTAAATGGCAATAAAAAATACGCCACCAGGGGCGGGAAATGGACGGGTTATGAACACAGCGCAAACTCAATCTCAAAAGGGGCAAATCATCCACTTTTTTAAAACCCAAACCAAAAGGATTCTCTTGGGGGAAATCGGGGGAAGGGGAAACATCAGAAATAAAAAAAAGGATGGAGCACTCCCCAAAAGTTTTAACTTATCCTCTCAAAATTTAACGGAAAATCAAAAAAAAGGTTTTTGTCATAGGGTCTTATTTCACTTCCCATCCCCCCAAATTTCAATAAAATTGGTATGGGTAAAAAAAATTTTTAACCCTTTTTGCAAGAAATTTGGTTTTGGCATAAATATCAAAAAAAATTGAAAAGTAATGATGAACAAACCTTTTGGGAAAACTAGGGGAGAAAAACATTGGGTGATCTTAAACCCAATTGCGGGTTTTGAAGGTGAAAAAAAAAGGAACCCCCAATAATTCTAGATATACTTTTGAAAAAATTTAAAACCCAAAAATCTAGGATACACCTTTCCGGAAAAAAAAACAAAAATAAAATTTTAAAATTGGATACTTTTTGGGGGAAGTAGAAACCAAGACATAAAGAAACAGCACTAAAGCCCGACAACCTTTCTTCTTTAAAATTTAAAATGGGAGGAAGAAGTACCCCTTTTGCAAACTAAAAATTCAAAACGGGGAAATAGTAAATAAAACCCCAAGTGAAAAGGGGTGGAAATAGGGTCATTTTAAAAATAAAATTTACTATAGAGCGAGGGTTTGAGAGAATACTTGGTGTTTCAGAAACAATGAGGGGTTTCCCAAAAAGGCCCCAAACCCAATGAGTTTTCTGAAGGAATTAAAAAGGGTTTTTGATTTGGGAATTGAAAAAAAAAATTAATTACTGGGGAGGAAAAGGAAAATTTATTTTAAAAGTGAATCCTACTATTGTTTACCCTTTTATGCTTCCCCAAAATTGCATAAAAGGAAAGTGCCAATACCAGAAGACCGTTAGCCCCAAAGGTAGAAAAAATTTTTAACACAAGGACCCAGCACGTATGTTGATCGAAATACTGTTTGGCCCTTTGTCACTGGGCCTTTCCCCTTCATATTTTAAAAAGATACGAAGGACACTGTGATGAGAAATTAACCAAAAAAAATTTCTTTAATTGTTGAGTGAAAAGTACATTTTCTTGCAAGTTTAAAAACGTAAAAAAGCCCAATACAATAACACCCGACTTGATTGGGGCCCTTAAAGCAATCAAGTATTTTTTGAACCCCAAGTGTAACAATTTACGGAAACAAATGATTTTTTTTTTACACTTTTGGATTTTTTTTTGGACACATAACTTTTTTTTTGGGTTTGAGGGCCCCCCTTTTATCACCAAAAAAAAGGGGGCCGCCAGGGGAAAGGTCTGGGGAAAACCCTTTTTTTTCTAATCTATTTTTTGGGTTGGTGGGAGGATTTATTTTTTTTTCTGAAAAAACCTTTTGAAATATTAAAACAGATGGGCATTTTTTTTGGGGGGGGTTTTTAAAATTATGATATTCCGATTTTTTGGGATGGTAGTGAAAAATTATTCCCGGGATTTTGTATTCTAGCCCTTAAAATGAAAATAAAATTTTGGGATGAAATTCACTTTTGAAATTTCATGGGAAAGAAAATTAATTTTTTGGGACCCTTTAAAATTTATTTTGGCCTGAAAAAAAGCAAAATTTCAGAAAAAAAATATTTGGGAAAAATAGGGGGCTCCCAAAAGTTTGTTACATTTCTCTATTTGGGCATCCACCTTCAAAAAAAAAGGGGATTCCCTTTGGGCCCCAATTTCTTAGGGCTCTTAAAAAATTTTTCCCTATTTTTAACAGGATTTCATGAAGAATTTTAAAAAATTTTAAATGAAACGTTTTCAGGCAAGGGGGTTTTACCCAAAAAAAGTTGGGGAAAGGGGCCTTTTAAAAAGGGTTTGGGCCCAAAGTGCAGGGGACATTTTTTAATCAGTAAAAAGAAGAAAAAAAAAAACGATTTAATTTCTTTGAAAAAGGTATTTTTTTGATGAAAAGGGGCTAATAAAATTTGAGAGTTTATATTTAAAGACTTTGGGCCCACATTCTAAAGGGCAACCCAAATTTTTCTTTTAAAGGTGATTTCAAAATACCCTAGGGGTTTCATTTATAAAAGGGGAAAAGAAATCTTAGGGAGAATTTGTACATAGTAAATTTTTGAGGGAGATGGCAAAAAAACATGGTTGCAGTCCCCCCGGGGGTTTGGGCTCATATCCCCCTGGGGAAAACTGTCACCCTTCCTTTTCAAGGGAAAACTAAAAAATTTTTTTTAAATTTCCCATTGAAAAGGGAAAAGTTTTGAGATAAGAAAATTTTAAAATTAAATTTGGGAAAACCAGAGGGGGGGTTTTTTGGGGGTTTTTTTTTTTGTTTTTTAAAGGGCCCCCAAATTTCTTTTGGGGAAAAAAAAAAACCATACAGGATTTTCCGTCGTCGGGATCCCCGAAACATCTAAATACTTTTAAAACTAAAGGTTGACCCCCCCCCTTTAGAAAAGACACTTTTTGGAAGTACATAAGGGCGAAATAGGGGGCAAAAATTTTTGGGGTAAAAGTGTGAAAAAAGCTGGGGGAAAAAAAGGGGCGTTTTGGGATGTATTTTTTTGGTTTGAAAAGGAAAAAAAAAAAAAAAAGAGGGGCAAATGGTTTCACAACTCAAACTTTGAAACCAAAAGGGCCCTAAACAAAGATTTTAAATTTTCCTTTTTTTTTTGATCTTTGGGGTTTCCCCTTTATAAAAATTTTTTGGGGGGGAAAGGGAAACAGATATAGGGTGATTAATGGTCAAGGGGATATAGCACAGTTGAATATGGGGGACAGGGGAAGCATCAGAGTTCAAATATGTGGTTTTTTTTTTTTTTTTTTTTCCCTCCCTTCCATTTTCCCTCCCCCGCCCCCTTCTCCCCTTTCCCCCTCCCCTTTTTCCCTCTCCCTCCCCCCTTTTGCCCTCTACGTTTTTCTTCATTTCCCTGGGTCCTGTAATGATGCCCAGATATTCATCAACGTAGGCCAGGTTTTTTATTTAAAAAATTTAAAGGGATGCATGTATGGTGCTTTTTGGGAAAGGGGACTATTCATGTATAAACCTCCATTTTGTAAATTTGTTTTTCCTGCTTTGTTTCCCACTGGTCTATGGGGGGGGAAATGCGGGCTGTTTTGCGGTGGCTTTTGGGGAAAAATACGGATTTTTTAAAAAGGGCTCCATTGCGATAGGGGGAATTAAAAGGGCAGCTGTGAGCCGTAAAAGGGAAAAAATCTTAAATTTGGGGAACTTGTGGGGTCAACTGGGGGGAGGGAGAAAGGGCTAGCCATAGGGCCTCCCGAATTTTTAAAAAAGGGAAAATGAAATAAACATTTCGTTTTCTGGGCCCTCAGGGCTAAAACCCAAGTGTAGTATCTTTTTTTTCATCATCATCCTGGCGTTTTTGGAAAGGGGGGCCCCGGGCTATAGAGGGCTTTTTGGGCAAAAAAGGAACCCCCCCCAAAAAACGGGGGGGGTAGGGAGGGGGTGTAACGCGGTTGCTTGAAAGACAGCACCCCTTTGGGGAATTTTCCCCCCCTCCCCCCCCCAGACGGAAGCCATGAAAGGTTTTTTGGGGGGGACTATGAAGCCCTAAGTGTGATTCCCCGGGATTGACGACCCTTTTTTTTTTGGGGTGCCTTAACTCCCCTGGGTGGGGGAAAACCCCCACTTATTTCGGGCTTTTTCACGGCATTTTAAATTTTCACTGCCCCACAAGAAACACGTCCTTTTTCCCCCGGGCCTTCGGGCCTGGGAAAATTTGGGAAATTTTTATTTTTCCCGGGCCCCGGAAATTGCCCGGGGGGGCAGTTGTCATTTGCCACATCTAAACTTATTTATTTTAAAACGTCACTGGGGTTTACTTTTGTCACTTTGTTTTTTTTTGGGTTTTTGGGGATGCGGAAACCCCCCTTCGGGGGACCCCCCCCCGAGGTCAGGGGGAAAATGGGGGCCATCGGGTTTCCTTTTTCCCCCCGGGGGAAAACCCCGGCACTCTTGGGATGGGCCCACCGGGTTTGGTGGGGACTTGGTCGAATTTTTGGTGTGGCACCATTCTGAGGGGCCAAGGGGGCAAGCTTGTCGGTCCGGTCTGCTTCGGCAGTAGGACCCAGCCTCTCTTCGGAGTTGGTTTACCTGGACTGCACTGGGTGGAGGTTTGGTGTGGCAGGCCATTCCGATACCTAAGTGCACGTTCGTTGGTTCGATCTGCTTCGGCAGTAGAACCTTTTGTGTGGGAACCCATGCAGGTGCCTTCTGGCCCGTGGGGAACACTTTGTTCCGTTTCTGCTTCGGCAGAGAGGAATGCGTTCGGATTTGTTCTTGTGCAGGAGCCTTCTGGCCCGGCAGGGACACTCTGTCCGCTCCAGGTATATGGGGGACCCATTACTTTTCAGTATGGGTCTGCGATAAACCGTATCCTGATGCACTGTTTTTGTGTGTGCACTTTTTTTTTGTGCATTTGGTGTTAGTTGCACGTTCTTAGGGCTTCAAAAAAAAAAAAAAAAAAAAAAAAAAAAATGAATATTACATGTGAAAGAGAAGTAGTTTATGAATATAGTCTTGAGACAAACAATGCAGTGGAACATGTATTAATGGGGCCTGCAGCTCTATTGGAATGAATATGCATATTACATACATAGGAGTAGAGCTTTATGGGAAGATAATATGACAGTGGTCTATTGTACAGTGGAGTTTATATTCCCAATGAATATGCATATTAGATATTGAAGAGAAGGGGCTTATGGGAATTGACAAAGATGGCAAATGTGCTGTGTAATGTGATACCTAGTCTGCTTAGTTCATTCTAGGTGAGGCACGCAGTTGCAATAATATGAGAGAAGTGAGATGGAAGCCCATCACAGTCAGGGCTGAAGAGTTTGTTGGTGCAGTGCATTGGCACGGGCAGTACGGTAAGATGGGGCGCAAGCCTGTTATGGAGATGGCGAATTTGACTGAAGGTTGTTGGCTCATGAGAGCATGGTGGCAGCTTCAGCAGGATATGTTATGAGTGTGCGCGCGCGGAAGGGGGAGTGGGCTTTATGTGGATTCTCTGATGGCTAATTGGTGAGCACCTGTATGGGGTGTTTACCTAACATGATATAAAAGGAAGTGAGCTCAGACCACATGTGATCGGACCTCGAAGCCTTGATAAAGCCAGGTTAGCGGGCAAAACATGTCGGCGAGGTCAGGCATGACGTTTTAAATTGTGATCTCTCACCTCTGTCTACAAGTGTCACCTGCTGCAGACGGTGTCACAAGGGGGCCTTGTTTGTTCTGTGTCTATGAGATTAGGGACGACTGCCCAAGTAGTTGGCTTGGGATCCCTTACTGAAGCTAGTACTTTGCTATAGATATAAGGCTCTCCTGTTAATAGGTGGGGTTCCACCAGACTTGATGATAGAAAGGGAGTTATTCCCTCTTTCAGAAGAAAAAAGGGTTAAATGATGAGGATAGAGATCAGGTTTTTAAATAGTGTGTATAGAGGTTAAGAGTTAGATATAATCGTTTTAGTGTTTAATAGATAGAGAACTGATAGAGTTTAAGTTTGCCTATGGCAAAATAGTAAATATAGCCAGCAAGACAATGACCCAAAACATACAGTAAAGGCAACAAAGGAGTGGCTCAAAAAGAAGCACATTAAAGTCATGGAGTGGTCTATCCAGTCTCCAGACCTTAATCCCATGGAGAGAGTTGAAGCTCCGAATTGCCAAGTGACAGCCTCAAAATCCTAATGATTTAGAGAGGATCTGCAAATAGGAGTGGACCAAAATTCCTCCTGACATGTGCGCAAACCTCATCATCAACTTCAAAAAACGTCTAACTACTGTGCTTGCTAACAAGGGTTTTGCCACCAAGTATTAAGTCATGTTTGCCAGAGGGATCAAATACTTATTTCTCACTGCAAAATGCAAATACATTTATTTAATTTATACAATGTGATTTTATGGATTTTATTCTATCTCTCAATGTTAAAATTAACCTACCCTTAAAATTATAAACTGTTCATGTCTTTGTCAGTGGGCAAACTTACACAATCAGCAAGGGATCAAATACTTATTTCCTTCACTGTAGTTGGACTATTTTTGCCGTATTTAGCTAACGTGTATGGTTTCTGCACCGGACACAAAACACGGTAGACCCACTGCAGTATCCATCAGGATACATTTTTACGTTAAATAGAGCCTTAGTTAATATCATTGAGCATCAGACATAGATTAAATCATACGTACTTACCCCAGTTTTGAGGGCAGGATCTTGTGCTCTGGAGTAGTGAAACAAAAACTATAAAAAATGGACACTGGGAGAAACAGCATGTAATGAGTATGGTAAGTAATAAGTATTTTAACACTTACTCTTTTGTATATTTCTTGGTTATTCTCCTAAAAAAAGTAATACATACAAAATGTACGTTATATACATCCATAGCAGGTACAATGCTAGATTAAAATTTTAACAAGGTGACTACATTTCAAAAGGGGCTTCCCTCATTGGGGTATACTTTAAAAATGAATAGAAAGTGCCAAAGGGGGTTTTGTTTCAGCAAAGGGGGTAAAATTGCTATTGTCGCTCATGGTATAAATTGCTGTAACTCTTACCAATTGCAAAAAATAAGGGGCCCAAATTGAAAGATTCTGAAAAAAAATGATGTGGCAAATTCCTTGCACGTTCAGCGGGGTTCATTTCAGTCGGACCCCACTAATTGCACATTGGTGGAATATTCTAGCCTCCTTGTCTGTAATTTATGTTTGTATGTTTTTGTTTACATTAATATTTTAGATACGTTTTTTAAATTTTGATTTTGGGAAATTTTAATACAAGCTAGGGTCAAAGGGTTTGACTCAAATTGGAAGGATTAAAGGTTTTTCCACTACATTTTTTAAATTCTCACCCCCGTCTTGTTTTCTTTTTTTTAATTTTTCAATTAAAGAGACCTTTTTTAAACTCCCTTCTACTAGGCTGCAGTAGAAGCCAGGTCTTAGCAATACAACCAGTGCTAGCCCCTATCGGGAGAGGGGTAAACGGGTCTTAGCTATACGACCTGGGGGAACGAGGCACCCCATACAAGTGGGGAAACTCAGAATAGGTAGGTTACTGTTAAGGGACACATATTGCAAATTTACTGTTTTTTTCAAAATCTTTAACATAAAAAGCGATCCTTGTAGGGGAAAAAACCCCCTTTAACATTCACTTCTGTTTAAATTTTAAAGAATTCATACATTTAGTTTAGTGAACCCCACCTTTTCCCCTTCTTTAACTGTAAATGAAATCATGACTTAGCATATCAAACAGGGGTACAAAAATCAAAACCTTTTTATGAAAAAGGAAGACATAACGACCATTTTTTTGTATAAAGGACCCCCAAATTTATAGAAGTTCATACAGAGGCGAAGAAGTTATTTTTGTGTCTAAAATGTCGCAATTTTCCCCTACAAAATCCCTAAATTGTGTGCCTCCCCTAAATTGGTGCCCTATTTTAAACCCCCCAAATCTTTTAATTCCTTATTCGCCTCTTTTAATTTTGAACCAAATTTATACCCCTCTCTTTTGGGAATTTTAAAAATAAACCCATTTATCAATTTGCATTGGAAAAAAACAAACACTCTTATTGTGAACATTTTAAGAATACAGACACTAACTTTAAACCCAAAAGGGCCTTCCCCGCATCTACCTTAAAATTCTGTTGTAAAATGGACTAAAAGGTCCAAAATGAAATCTGAATCTAAAAAAAAACTTTATATTGTTAACATACACAGTTTTTTTTAAAAACAGTAGTTTACCCAAATTCAACAAAGACGCTGGGAAACGGGAGAAAACATGGTAGTACTTTGTATCCTGTTTTTTAAAGAGGGGTTCCCACAGTAGACTTTGATGTTATTTTTTAAAAAAAATTAGGATGTACCTTCAAAGTCTGAAAAGGAGGGGGCCCCCTTTCCAGGAAGGGGGCCCCCTACGATTAAAAAGCAGAATGCAAGAAAACCGTTAAAGTCTGTAAAGGGGAAACCCTTCCTTTTGGGGGTTTTCTTTTTTTTTTTTCCAGAAACATTCCCCATCCCTTAAATTTTTTGGTTGAAACCTAATATTCCCTATTTAAATAAATAGGATTCATTTGCAATACAAAATACAGCCCTTTGGGCCCGGGGGGTCATACTGTTTTTGGGAAAAAAAAAATTATTAGATGAACCCTTTTCAATCTATAAATGATTTTTAAGCCATTTGTGCATTTTTTTTGCTAAAAGAACCCTTTCCTTCTTTTCCAGTGATCACAGCATTTCTTTTTCCAAAGCCGTTAAAATATGGATATAGCTGAAAATACCCCCCTGAAGAAACCCAAAACCCCCCTTTGGTCACATGATCTTCTTGGCTTGACACAGACTTTTTCTTGTGCCCCTAGATATGCAGAACAAATTAAAATTATTTAGCCCCCCCCAAAATACTGATACATAACCATGGGAAGCCCACAGAAAATTTTAAAATAAAAGTAGATTTCACAAAGTGTCTAATATTGGGGAAGTTTATTTTTAAAAAAAAATTTTTTTCCTACTAACAACCCTTTAAAGAATAACAAAAAAATATATTTTTTTATCTTTTAAAAAAAAAAAACACAAGGGGGGCTATCGTTTTTAGTAAATTTGGTTAAAACCCAACTTTTTTGAAATACAATTTATTTTTTATACTGATTAAGAAAAGAGGGAAAACTAGAAAATAGCAAGCGGGACTGCACAACGGAAAACTGGTAAAATTTAAATAAAATGGAGGGGATTTATATATAAGAAAAAAAAAGGGTATTTCGAAACCCAGTTCTTTGTCAACACTTGTACAAAAAAAATTTTTATTACTTTTTTTATTCACAATTTGGGCCCTATTATATTAAGGGGGACATTTCACAGCATCTAAAAATCTAAAAAGTGAAAATGAGTTTTGGGTAGAAAGGGAAAACCGACTTGACTTATACTATACATTGCTCCCTCAACAAAGAATTTTAACATTTTTGGGGATACCTATTGTTTTTTAAAAACCATTGTATGTTGAGACCGAAACTATGGAAAATTTGGTAATTGGTTCCAAGGCCCCAAAGTTGCCCCCAAATTTATGATAAAAAATGAGGATTAAAGGATGTTATGCAAATAAATAATACATATAAAACAAGTCTTACATGAAAACATTAGAAAGTTTCTGCTGAAAGCTAAATACGCTTTCTAATTTAAAGAAAAAGGACCCTTTTTTTGGATCATGTACTTTATACACAATGTCCAGAAAAAAAGAAAAATGAAGCCCCCCTCACCTGTTCCCAAAAGGCCCCCTTTTTCATCCGGGCACATGGAAAGTAAAATAGGGGAAATGTAACACGAAATTGAAAGAGGGGTCATAATAAACCGTTTTAACGGGCACACACTTCACTTTTTTGGAGTAGAAAATTTTTTAATGTCCCCCTTAAGGGAAAATTTTCTTTGGGTATCTGCCAGCTGGCTGCTGCGGGAGAGCAAGGATGCCCTCAAAAAAAATTGGGGAAAACCCCAAAGGGCTAAGAGAAAATCCTCAAAAACGTTATTTTATAGAAAAGGGGCTTTTCCCATGAAATCACATGAAAAATTTAAAAATCACATTTAACCTATCATATTTCAAAATTTTGTTTCTTGTAATTTAAAAAAAGGGGCATTGCAAATTTTGAAAATACTTAAAAATTTCTGGGAAGAAATCTAATACTTAATTAAAATTCAAAGAAATCCATAAATCTCTTCATAGGTCATAACCAGTGTTGAGCGATTGCGTTGGCTATCGAGATCGATTGATAGTCGATAGTCGGGGGGGCCCTATCGAAAAGGGTTTTTTTCGATAGTGGGGCGTCGATTATGAGCAAATGACCAAAAAAAGTCTATGGAAGCAACAAAAACCTTCATTAAACACCCAAAAAAAGGCGGAGAAGTTTGAAATTAACATCCACAACTTTAAATGGATACGTGCTACATCTTAGGCAACACACTTAGGTTATAAAAGTCACAGAAAAAAAGCACAGCCCATTCATTACCCCTGTTTGACCAAACCCTAAACCCTTAAACCTGAAAATCACCCACAAATTAAAAAGGCCAAAGGCAGTATAAATTTTTTAAAACCAAAAAATTAAAACCCTTACTTGAACTGGAAAATTGAATATCCCTGTCCGGGCCACAGCTGACCCCCCAAAACCTGCATCCCCCCCCACATTTAAAAAGTGCCAAAAAAGGGAAAGTCTTTCAAACCCCCTTTTTTATTTTCCCACGGGACATTGACTATACCTGCCCCGGGGGCCACAGCAGGGAGCCCCAAACCGCATAAACCCCACATTTAAAAAGTGCCGGAAAAAGGGGGCTTTAAAACCACCAAATTTTTATTTTCACGGACATTGACATACCTTCCGGGGCCACAGCAAAAACCCGGGGGCCCGGGAGTTACATTTGGGGGGGAAAGTGAGAGCCCGGGCTGGCGCCCCGTCTTAAATTAAACCCCAGGTTAAAATGGCCCGATGACGAAAGCAAACGAAAACTTTCGTCCCTGAAGAGATCGGAAGCGGAAGTGTGAAAACTCCAGCCTTCCTCATACAAAAAGTCAATCCCCGGGGGAAAGCGTTTTGTCCCTCCGTTTTGAGTGTGGCCCCAATTGAGCTTCTTTTTGGAAATACTGGTGGTTAACGCTCCCTTTACACCCAGGTGCCCTTTATTTTTGATTTTTTTTTCTAATTTTACTCCCACCCGGGGCTGGAGAAATTGGGCTCTGTACTTTGTTCTCTGTCCGGCTCCAAAAACTCCAAGTCCCTGAATAACCTACATCTGGTCAAAATTTTCCCCGTACCTCCCTTTTACAATTCAGAGGAAAATTTTTTTTAACCCGCTAATTTTTTACATGCAATTTTTTTTACTTTTAAATTTTTGAAAACAAATTTTTTTTAAAAAAGGAAAGGAATCCCCCATGTCTTTGTTTTTCTTTTTTTCCCTTGTATTAAAAGGGTTTTTCTCAATTCAGGAAATTTAAAGCTTTTGTTAAAATCTTTCAAAAACAAATCATTTTTTCAATATTGTCCATTTAAAAATGGCCTACCTATTCCTGTTTTTTGACAGCAAACCAAACACCCTTGAGGGCCCCTTGATAATTGTGAAGAACAAAAAGTCTTTAAAACAAAAATTTTTTAAATAGGGGCCCCGTAAATAAAAGCTGCCTGCACAGCAAAATGGGCCCCCCCCAAAAACAAAAAACATGAAACCCCTTTACCACTTTGGGGCAATTGTAAAACAAATGCTTTAAAACAACATTTTTTGAATAAAGGGCCTCTAGTATACGCATGTCACAGCAAAAAGCCCCCAAAAAAAATTTAAAACATGACCCTTGATCCACTTTGGGCCCAAATTTTTAAGAACAAAAAGTCCCCGTTTGAAACAACATTTTTTTTGGGAATTTGGACCCCGTGGTATAGCTCAAAGTCACAGCAAAATGCCCCCAAAAATTCAAAGCATGACCCTTGAACCACTTTTTGGCAATTGGGGAAGAACAAATTGGGGTTGGTTTGAAACAAAAACCTTTTTTAGAATAGGACCTGTAGTTAAGGGTGCATGGGCACAGCAAAATGCCCCCCCCAAAAAATTTAAAGCATGACCCCTTTACCACTTTTGACAATTTGGAAAGGGACAAAAGTCTATTAGAAACAAAATTTTTTGAATAGGGAACCTGTAGTAAAAACTGCATTTTAAAAACAAAATGGCCCCCCCAAAAATTCAAAGCATGACCGTTTGGGGCCCCTTTGGTCCCAAATTTTTAAGAACAAAATTTTTGTTAGAAACAACATTTTTTTTTAATAGGGCCTGTATTTTTGCTTTCATTTCAAAACACATGAAACCCCCCAAAAATTTTAAAAAAAGACTTCTCAGGGCCCCGTTTAAAAAAATTTTGAGGAGAAATTTCCACTTAGAAGCCACATTTTTTTCCAAAGGAAACCCGATTAAATTTCTTTTTATCTCCCCAAACTACATGAAACCCCCAAAAAAAAAAAAAATATGACTTCCCACCACTATTAAAAATTGTGGGGAGAAATGCCACTTAGAAGCCAATTTTCTGTTTCCCAAAGGACCATAATTATAGCTGTACCCACACAACATTACCCCAAAAACTTTTGACAATTTTAAAAATTTTTAAGATAAAGTGATAAATGGAAAACGGTGTTTTTTCATGAAACCTTGCTGTCTTTTACAGTCCCCCCCAAAAGCAAAACCAGCAAAATGAAAATGTTTGGGGAAAAAGAATAAAAATTGCAGTAAAAATGTCATTTTAAAAAAAAAGTTTTCAAAAGGGCCCTTTCTGTTTGGGAAAAAAATGTGAATAGACCGGGAACTAATCGGTGACCCTCGGCAATTGGGGCCACAACAAAAAAACAAAAGATCCAAGCCTTTTTCATCTTGGGTGAAAGTCCCAAAAGATCCCCCATTATCTGTTGGGAAAACCGGAAAGGGGTTTTGTCTGTAATTACCCTTTCCCGCTGTGCTGAAGGTTTCCCTAGTATGACGCCTTTGGGTGCTGGGCCAAAGGGCAAAAACCTCTATGGCTTTATGAGCCAGCTCGGGCCATTCGTCCATTTTGGAAAAACCCCGAAGTCCTATTGGGGCCGGGAAAACATGCAAAAAAAAATCGGGGTTTTAAACGCAGATAGTCCCCTGCACCCCCAAAACTTTAACTGATTTTCTTTTGTGTTGGGTTGTGGGCCCGGGATTGCATGCGTTGGGAGGTGGTAAACAAAGATTTCCAGAGGTTTACCCATTAGGCTTTTTGCCACCTTGCCTTCTGCTGCCCCCTACGCCCACTTGGGACCTACGCTTTTCACGTCGCGAAAGTTCTTCCACCCTGACCCTTTGGGGAAAGTGAAAGGACCAACAGATGTCTCCCCTTTTTAACAACACAAGGGTCTCCATTTCCCCTTTTTACCCTCTGTTTTGGGGGGGTGGAAGGAAAAATGCTGATTTTTTTTTTTTAACCGGGAAACCAGGAGGGGGGGCCACCCAGTAACCCGATTTTTTATTTTGATGGGCCTTAAATGCGAGGGTTTATGTTGGAGGAAATGGAGCATCCAAGCCCCTCATGTAGAGATGGAGCCTTGATTTCCCAAACCTCTTTTGGGCGGGGCACTAGCAAAAATGATCTTCCTCATCTTTCCCCCTTTCCCCTCAAATTCCGGGCCAACCTCTTTCCCAAAGGGAGGGACGTCGGTAACCCTCGGGTGTCCCAGGGAAAAACCCCCTCCCCCCTCCGCTGGGCCCCGGCACAGCTTTTAACACAGCCTGACTTGCCTGTGAAGAGCACCCCCGGGAAGGGTTTTGGGGCCCCCCCTTGGGACTAGCCCGGGGCCCCAACAAATGCCTAATGAAACCGATGAAATTGGAAACTGTCGGGCCTTGTGGATTTGACGGAGAGAAAGGCTCCGTGGCCCGGGGAAACTGTGTCCGGTTCCCTCCTCCGTCGCTGGCGGACCTGTTTTTTCAGAGGTCCCCAAAGATCGTTTCCCCGAACAAAAATCATCACAAGCTTTATGCTGACCAGGGGAATTTTCCGCACTGACCATTTTGGTGGCTTCTTTTAAAACTGGCAAAGGGTGGGGCAGACTCTTTGGGCCTGCCCCCACTCTTTGGGGGTTCCAAAAAACCCGGGAAAAAGGGCCTTTTCCGCTTTCTTTTCAGGCCATGTGGCACTTCGTACTGCGTAATGGCATTTTGCGCTGCTGCCCCAATTTGCGGGGCATGGGGAGGGGGGGGAATTCCAGCGTGTTTTTCCACGTAACAATAAAAAGGGTTTACGGGGAGGGGCCCAGCTATGCGCAACGCAGCCCGGGGGGAAAAAGCAGGGGGCGAACGGCGGGGAAATGCGAACTCAGACCTCGAGCCTTCTTCAAACAGGCCCGTCCAGGCCCGGTAGCTCTTTTTGAAATTTTTCCCGGACCCACAAGGTTCATGACAGTGCCAGGCAAGGGGTGGGGGCTCCAGCCCACCGATCTTAAGGGCGGGCCCGCAGATTTTTGCCCGTTATCCCCACACCCCTTTCCCCCGGGACCAAAGGGTTTTTGTCACCCACCCCGCGCTCCGTCTCGTTTTCTTTTGAGCCGTCCCCCAGCTCCTGACCTGTTTTGTGGACGGTTCCCCCCAACAGTTTAAAATTTTAACACCCCGGGCCCGGTGTCCTTTTGGGGACGTAAAGCCACCCAAAAGGAAACCCTTTGGGGGAAAAAAGCCCCCGCAAACCCTCCCCCTGCGGTTTTGAAAAAGCGGGCCCCGGGGGCCTGAGACCACCGTCAAACCCCCCCAGAGACAAACCACCCAGCTTTACCCAGTAGCTGCACAGAATTTAGCGGCCTTGGCCGGGGTTTACTAGCCATGTGCGGGGGTGAATGGACCCTTTTTCCCGGGCACAGATGCCCAAAAAACCCCGCTTGAAATTTTTTAGATGACACGTGGCGGGGCCCGGGCAGGACGGTTTTTTTTTTTTTGGCAAAGAAAATTCCCCGCTCGGCATCTGGGGATTGGGGGATGCGAGGGCCATATGTTTGGGGGAACCCATCTGTGTCCACCAAACGGAAAAAGGGAAACATTTCCAAGGCCAAAAGCCTGGCAAAAGCCGCATTCGGGTTTTGGCTTTGGGGGTGGTTTGGGTTAAAGTGTTTTTTTCTGCTCCCCAAAACCCGGAAGAAAAGAAGGCTGGCGCTAGACTGGCCCCCCCCCTGTTTCGGGGGGCAGGTCGTCAAACTGGCGGGGAAAGGGGAAGGGGGAGGAAAGGGTCTCTGGTGGGTTGCGGTGGTACTTCGGCGCGAAAGTGGAGGGTGAAGCGGAGGCTGATCCCTGATCAAGACTCTGAGAGACATGGGGAGCTGAGGAAAAGCTTTGGGGGTGGCGGAGGAGGGGGAGGGGGAGACAGAGGGGGTGACAGTGGTTTTGGGGGCCCGGTTTGGGCTGGGCCCTTTTTGGCCAAGTGTTCCCTCCATTTCAAACCCCATGCATTCCTGCATGCGACTAGACATGTTGGTGGTGGTTTAAACCCCTTTTAAATTTTTTGCCTCTAAATTATGCGTTTAGGCAAAACGGCATATACATCCCCCTGGGTGAATCAAGGCTTTTCTCAAAGAAACCCAGGCTTGAGAGGGGCCTTGGGCCTTTTTGACGGCCATAAGCGAGGGGCGGGGTTTGGGGCTGACCCCTTGGGTTGGGGGAATCATATCAGCGGACTTCTGCGAAACCCCCTCTCCCTTTTTTTTGGGGGGACCCCCTAAAATTTACCCCACCCCCATCTTTTTCCTCCTCGTCCACAGATGAAGCGCTCGCAAGCAAATTCTTTCGGAAAAAACCAGGATGGATCGCAATGTCGTCACTCATCATCACAACCCAGGTGACTTTGGCCCTCCTGACTTTTTGCATCCAGAAGCCGGGGCCCACAAGCAAGGGGGAAATGCAAGGGGTTTGCCGACCGCGCCGGGATTTTTTTTCCGATTGACCGGGTTCCTTTACCTCCTCGATGGCATCAGTAACTGGGCGCAGAGCAGACTAAAAACAACCCTTTTAACTTTTAACCCTGCCTTCGACCCCAACCGCATTTTGTCATCAAAAGAGGGCCTTTAGGGCCCAAAGGATTATCGACAGTGGGGGGGGGTACACGATTGACATTTGGGCTGCTTCATGTTGGACGGATGCTGATGAGGACATTTGTGGCCGTGACTGGGAGGACGAGGAGGTAAGACTGCTAGATGCAGGTTGCATTAACCACTGAAGGACAGATTGGCACGATTTTTCATTACTTAGATTACGGGGCCCCGACCCACGATGAAAAGGCCTGACGGTCCTGCAACTGACGATCCGCTGGCATGCGTGTTGTCGCCAGAGAACGGAAGAGCACCTTCTCTCGTACCTCTACCTCCATGTCTAACCCCCCCTCTTTGCTCGCTTACCACCTGCATTTCACCCCCATGTTCAGAAATATAATAAAATTTGAGAAGGTATGGAATAGTTTTGGAAAGTCTCTTATTAAAAAACGGCAAATCACAGCTATTCTCAAATCCCTCCAAATCAAAACAAAATTGCTGGATTCAAATTTAACTGCAAGGTGTCTATCAACAAATCTGGACTGGGCAAAAGTCCAAAAAACACGTATCTGTTATGTTTTGGTATAATAAACGGTATTTTTTGCACCTTTCAATTCACCTGTGGTGAATATAGAATTGCTGTTTTAAGATTACGTTGATTGCTGCGTCAATGAACAATGCTGGGGGGTGCAAAAGTCAAAAAACACGTAACTGTTATGTTTTTGGAATAATAAACGATATTTTTGCACCTTTCAATTCACCTGTGGTGAAAAATAAATTGCTTTTTTTAAGATTTAACGTAGATGCTGCGTCAATGAACAATGCTGGGTGCGCAAAAGTCAAAAAACACGTAACTGTTATGTTTTTTTATAATAAACGATATTTTTTGCACCTTTCAATTCACCTGTGGTGAATATAAATTGCTTTTTAAGATTTTACGTAGATTGCTGCGTCAATGAACAATGCTGGGTGTGCAAAAGTCAAAAAACACGTAACTTTATGTTTTGATATAATAAAGGGTTTTTTTTTGCCCCTTTTCATTCACCTTGGTGAATATAGAATTGCTGTTTTAAAGATTTACTAATCTGCTCAAAAAACAATGCGGGGGTGGCAAAAGCCCAAAAAACACTAATTTTTTTTTTTTTGTTATAATAAACGTTATTTTTTGCACCTTTTCAATTCACCTGTGTTGAATATAAATGCTTTTTTTAAATTTTACGTAGATGCTGCGCAATGACAATGGGGGGTGCGCAAAAAAAAAAACACGTAACTTTAAATTTTTGACATATTAAACGGTATTTTTTGCACCTTTCAATTCACCGTGTGAATATAAAAATTGCTGTTTTAAGATTTAAAAATGCTGCGCCAATGAACAATGCTGGGTGCGCAAAACAAAAACACAACTTTTTAGTTTTGGAAAAAAACGATTTTTTTTGCACCTTTAAATTTAAAACCTGTGGTAAATAAAAAATTGCTTTTTTTAAAAATTTTACGTAGATGCGCTCAATGAAAAATGCGGTGGCAAAAGTCAAAAAAACGTAACGTGATTTTTTTTCGTACGATCCCGGGTATTTTTTGGCAACAAACAACCTGTCTGACTACAAAAAATGCTGGTTTGAATTTAACTGCAAGGTGGATAAAATCAACAGCCCCACAGGTGTAAGGGGAAAAATTTTAAAATGAACACCTATCGAAATGTATACTGATAAAAAAAATTGATTTTGCAGCTAACAAAGAAACCTCCCTTTCTAAAATGATTTACCAATATAATTTTTCAGGCTGCCCAATTCCGAAATATTTCAATACAAACTGTTAATAATAAAGAATTCCACTACAATGTCTACACTAATCTTGGGAATTTTTACCAGTGTTTCTTTATAGATAGAGCTTGTCTGTTTTTCGCCCGGGGGGCCCCCCCCCTTCCCACCGCCGGAAAATTTTCAGCGGTAGATGCTGCCTTTTTAAAAACCTCTACTAACTACAAAAATCTTCAAATCTCTAATGTAACTAAATTGGAGGATCACAGCTAATAGTAGAGGTTTCCCCCTGTCAGAAATAGACTAAATTTTTCCCGAGCTTTTGGCCACAGCAAGCGCAGTCCTTCCCTATGAACCCTGAGAGACACGAGGCGAAACAGGAAACGCTGTTTTTTTGTAAAACGAGGCATGTGATTTTTTTCCCGCCATCGCAACCATACACATCCCCGTCATGACGTCCCAACACATCTCCCCTTTCCATTCTGTAAACGTTTTCTGGCCGCCAAAATTACAGGAAGCGCCGAAAAAGGGGGCCCAATCTTAATGATGATGCACAGATTTAACCTTAAATTTTTCGCATGATCGGGGTATTTTGATCACCAAAAAACCTTTCCCATTTCAAATTGTCCCCATAAAAAATTTTCTCAACACTAGTCATAACATTAACCACATCTCGCCAGAGAATCCAGGTGCCCAATTATTACAAAGGGCAACTGCAAAAAGTTAAAGGGGAAATATACAAAAATGGGTTGGACAATTACTAATCTTAAACGTGCATATTTCTCATTAATTATAATCACCTATTGTATAAGAGAAAACTTTTATCAACCACTTGCAAGGATGTTCAGAAGCTTAAAGGTTACATATAATGATGACAAGTAAAAAAACAACCTTGAATATTCCTGGCAGACAAAGCTACACTTATAAAACTAAAATACAAAATGGAGTCACTCTAGGCCTGTTAGGCCTAGGATAATGGTATAACTCAACAATTTTTAAATGGTAATTTTCAATCAAATTCCAGAATTTGTCTACATCAGAGTCAGGGACTGTCTATTATAACGTTTTTTGCCACCTTCTCCTCACTGTGTCTCCATAGTGGGTTTAACCAAAAGGGTAGCAATCCAAGGTTATTGGCCCCCCCGCGGAAGAACTTTCCCAACTGAAGTCTGCTTCGCCTCGCCCCTTACTCACCCGCCGGAAAACAGAAAAAACCCCTTCTTCTTTTTTAATCTGCCTCCCCCGGGGATTTTTGGAGCTGTGCTGACTCAAAAGGTCCCAAAAGGGAAAACCCTTTACATTGTTTTTTCTCAAAAAACCCTTTCCCCTGCTGAGAGAAATTTGCCATGGGGGATTGGGAAATTTTTGCCTCAAGCTAAGTCCAAAAGAATGGCGCTACTCCGGGGGGGGCTCGCACCGGGGCAATATTTAACCGACCACAAAAACCCCCCTACTCCCGACAGCCAACGTCAAAAACCCACCAACTCGTGGTCCCCTTTTTTCTTTCCCGCTTCAATATTCTGATTCATTTTTCCCCGCCCCGTGGAGAAAAAATTCAAGGGCCATGCCCTTCTCGGCCTCTGACGTTAGGAGACGAACCAGCACCACGCATATCAAACCCCCCCCCAAAAAAGGGTAATTCTCTGCTGCCCCCCATAGAGTTCAATGAATCCTCCGGCAAGACTTATGGCGCCCGCTCAAAAAAAAAGAAGAAGATATTGTATTGGGACATTGCTCTCGATGGCGGACACCCGGGGGGAAAAAATCTTCTCTCTTCATCTGCCGTTTTTATTGGTGGCCCAGTCTGCCAAAGACATTCGTGAATTTTTTGCACTTTCTTGTGCCCCCAACAAGTCTTCCCTCTCAAGCCGCAGGTTCTGCTGCAGCCACTGCCTATTTTTCCCATTGTCCTTGGACCCCCCGGCCATGGATTTTATTAAATGACCTCCCGCCTTCCCCCGGGAATCCGTATCTGGGTAATCACGATCGCTTTTTAAAAAACCCCCCTTCGCCCCCCCGCAGGTCTACCCTCTCTCCTCGTCTGGGCACAAAATTTTTTTTAACAATTTTTCGGGGTACATCCGCTGCCCCCGCCATAAGTCCCCCTGACCGGGGAGTCCAATTTGTTTCTAGGTTCTGGCGCTCCCCCGAAAACCCGCTACAAGTAAAATTGGATTTCTCTTTCGGCCCATCACCTTAGACCAACGGGCCCCTTTTAAAAGGTTAAAACCCAAAACTGGGCATCTATCTCGGCACTTTGTTTCTGCTCGTCAGAACACTGGGCCCATCGTTTACCCCGGGCAGAATTCTCTAAAAAAACTATTAAAAAAAAAAAATTGGGCCCCCCCCCCCCCCCCTTTTTTTTTTTCTACGGGGGACATCCCCGCCCACCACTCCCCCCCCCGGCCCTCTAAGTCCCGCTTTCTCTCCTGGGGATAAAGTATGGCTGCCTGCGAGATACATCCTCCCCAATATCCCCGGGTACAAACTGGTCCCCGCTTCCTAGGACCCTTCGAGGTG
>JAODAL010025924.1:0-57704 GCA_025379985.1 Phyllomedusa bahiana | reverse complement strand
TTTTATACATGTCGTAATACCGTACGGGGGTGTTATATACAGGTCAGTATATACAGAAAAGGGGGATGTTATATACAGGTCAGTATATACAGACGGGAGTGGATGTATATCGGTCTTTACGTACGGTGATGTTATATACAGGTCATATATACAGTACGGGGGGTGTGTTTTACAGGTCAGTACTTCAGTCAGGGGGTGTTATATACTGTACATGTTTATATACAGTACAGGGGGGGTTGTTTTACAGGAAGTTATCAGTACAGGGGGTTTTTATATATAGGTCGATATACAGTACGGAGGGAGTTTTATACTGTCAGTATTACAGTGCAGATGTGTTTTATACAGGTCAGTATTTAAGAAAGGAGGGGATGTTTTTAAAAATGTCATTTATATAATACAGGGGGTTTTATATAAGGTCGTATAATAGTAAAGGAGGGGTGTTTATAAGGTCAGTATATACAGTACGGGGGTATTTATATAGGTCGATTACAGTACAGGAGGGAGTTTATAATGTCGTTATACAGTGCGGTGATTTTATATAAGGTCAGTATAACAGTCAGGGGGGATGTTTTTAAAAATGTCAGTATATACCGTACAGGGGGATGTTATATACAGGTCAGTATATATAGTAAAGGAGGGGATGTTATATACAGGTCAGTATATATAGTAAAGGAGGGGATGTTATATACAGGTCAGTATATATAGTATAGGGGGATGTTATATACAGGTCAGTATATACAGTACAGGAGGGGATGTTATATACAGGTCAGTATATACAGTACAGGAGGGGATGTTATATACAGGTCAGTATATACAGTACAGGAGGGATGTTATATACAGGTCAGTATATACAGTACAGGAGGGGATGTTATATACAGGTCAGTATATACAGTACAGGAGGGGATGTTATATACAGATCATTATATAGAGTACAGGAGGGATGTTATATACAGGTAAATATATACAGTACAGGGGGAATGTTATACACGGTGATATACGTCAGGGGGGATGTTAATACAGGCAGTATTACAGTACAGGGGGATGTTATATAGAGGTCAGTAAAACGTACAGGGGGTGTTATATACATTCGTATATACAGTACGGGGTGATGTTATTTACGGGTCGTATATCGTACAGGGGGTATTGTATATAGGTCAGTATATACAGTATAGGGGGATGTTATATACAGGTCAGTATATACAGTACAGGGGGATGTTATATACAGGTCAGTATATACAGTACAGGGGGATGTTATATAAAAAGGTCGAAATTTTACAGTGCGGAGGGAGTTTATACAGGTAGTATTTTCCGTAAGTGGGTGATGTTATATACAGGTCAGTATATACAGTACAGGGGGATGTTATATACAGGTCAGTATATACAGTACAGGGGGTGATGTTATATACAGGTCAGTATATACAGTACAGGAGGTGATGTTATATACAGGTCAGTACATACAGTACAGGGGGTGATGTTATATACAGGTCAGTAAAACGTCAGGGGGTGATGTTATATACAGGTCAGTATATACAGTACAGGAGGTGATGTTATATAGATGTCAGTATATACAGTACAGGGGGTGATGTTATATACAGGTCAGTATATACAGTACAGGGGGGTGTCATATACAGGTCAGTATATACAGTACAGGGGGTGAAGTTATAAGGTCAAATATACAACGGGGTGTTATGTAACAGGTCATTTAAAAACAGTAAAGGGGGTTGTTATTACGGTTTTGATATAAGTACAGGGTGATGTTTTAAAGGTCATATTACAGTACAGGGCGATGTTATATACAGGTCAGTATATACAGTAAAGGAGGGGATGATATATACAGGTCAGTATATACAGTACAGGGTGATGATATATACAGGTCAGTATATACAGTACAGGGGGATGTTATATACAGGTCAGTATATACAGTACAGGAGGGAATGTTATATACAGGTCAGTATATACAGTACAGGGGGTGATGTTATATACAGGTCAGTATATACAGTACAGGGATTGTTACATTCAGATCAGTATATACAGTACAGTGGGTGATGTTATATACAGGTCACTATATTCCGTACAGGAGGATGTTATATACAGGTCAGTATATACAGTACAGGGGGTGATGTTATATACAGGTCAGTATATACAGTGCAGGAGGGATGTTATATACAGGTCAGTATATACAGTACAGGGGGATGTTATATACAGGTCAGTATAGCACAGTTACAGGGAGATGTATACATATACAGGGCCGCCAATAGGGCAGTACAACCGTTTACTGCTTGTTCCGGGCACGGGCGGTCGTGTTAAGTCAGGGGGGGCCCGACGGCGCCGGGCAGGCTCCGCCCACTTGCTTCCACAGAGGCTTTCTCTTAATTGTATTGAGGTCCGTGCGCGCGCTACAATTTAAGATGTGACGGAGGGATCAGGAAGCAGGGGAGAAGCTGTGCGTCCCTGCCCTGCCGTACCTAGCTGGCAGGAGGCGCGATGCCGAGAGTGACGTATCGCGACGCCTGCCGTGCTTCCTTGTCCACAGCCCCAAGCCTTAAAGAAGCAGGCTTGGGGCCGGGAGCGGACGGAGGGGCCGGTTGGTGCGCGGCCATGTAAGTAATAACTACGGGGGCCTAACATTAAAGGAGGGGGCGGCCCTGCATACAGGAAGGGTGGGGGCTCAGGCCCTAACATTAAAGGAGGGTGCCGGCCCCCTTGCACTACAGGAAGGAATGGTGGCCCTAACATTAAAGGAGGGGGCGGCCTGCAAAAACGAAGGATCGTGGGGCCCTGCACTTACAGGAAGGATGGGGGCCCTAACATTACAGGATTGCGGGGGGGCGGCCCTGCACTCCAGGAAGGATGGGGGCCCTGCACTATAGGAAGGATGTGGGGCCCTGCACTACAGGAAGGATGGGGGCCCTGCACTACAGGAAGGATGGGGGCCCTAACATTAAAGGAGGGGGCGGCCCTGCACTACAGGAAGGCTGGGGGCTGCAATACAGGAAAGGAATGGGGGCCTAAACATTAAGGAGGGGGCGGGCCCTGCCTACAGGAAAGGATGGGGGCCCTGCACTAAAGGAAGGATGTGGGGCCCTGCACTACAGGAAGGATGGGGGCCCTGCACTACTGGAAGGATGGGGGCCCTAACATTAAAGGAGGGGGCGGCCCTGCACTACAGGAAGGATTGGGGCACCGCCCCCACAAAACTACAGGAAGATGGGGGGCCCTAACATTAAAGGAGGGGGCGGGCCCTGCACTACAGGACAGGAATGGGGGCGGCACTACAGGAAGGATGGGGGCCCTAACATTAAAGGAGGGGGCGGCCCTGCACTACAGGAAGGATGGGGGGCCCTGCACTCAAGGAAGGATGGGGGGCCCTGCACTACGGGCCGGATGGGGGCCCTGCACTACAGGAAGGATGGGGGCCCTAACATTTAAAGGAGTTGGGGTGCGGACCCTGCACTAAGGAAAGGATGTAGGGCCTGCACTAAAGGAAGGATGGGGGCCCTAACATTAAAGGAGGGGGCCGGCCCTGCACCTACAGGAAGGATGGGGCCCTGCACTAAAGGAGGTGATGGGGGCCCCCTAACATTAAAGGACGGGGGGCGCCCTGCACTACAGGAAGGATGGGGGCCCTGCACTAAAGGAAGGATGGGGGGCCCTGCACGACAGGAAGGATGGGGGCCCTGCACTTACAGGAGGCATGGGGGCCCTAAAATTAAAGGAGGGGGCGCCCTTGCATACCCCCACCCCCCCCCCCCCCCCCCCCCCCCCCCCCCCACCATCAGGAAGGATGGGGGCCCTGCACTACAGGAAGGATGGGGGCCCTAACATTAAAGGAGGGGGCGGCCCTGCACTACAGGAAGGATGGGGGCCCTGCACTACAGGAAGGATGGGGGCCCTAACATTAAAGGAGGGGGCGGCCCTGCACTACAGGAAGGATGGGGGCCCTGCACTAAAGGAAGGAGGTGGGGCCCTGCACTAAAGGAAGGTGGGGGCCCTGCATAAAGTAGGATGGGGGGCCCCTGCACTAAAGGAAGGATGGGGCCCTGCGTAAAGGAAGGCATGGGGGTCCTACAGTAAAGGAAGGATGGGGGTCCGCGACAGTAAAGGATGGATGGGGGTCGACAGTAAAGGAAGGATGGGGGTCCGAAAAATAAAAAGGTGGCCCTGAGCTGCTACCATGGGCCTTAAGCTACCTACGTCTCCCTAAGCTACTTAGCTTACTGCCCAGTGGGCCTCATTTTACCGATTTATTGACTGGGGGGCCCATAAACTCATGGGGGGTATTATTTCCATTTGGGCCTTTATAGGATAGGGGAGTTGTACATGGATATGCCTGCCCTGATACCCCTCAATTATGCCTGCCTATACCCCCCTTTTGCCTGACTATTCCCCCCAATATCGCCTGCCTATACCCCCTCATATGCCGTGCCTATCACCCATTTGCCTGACTATACCCCCATTTGCCGTGCCTATCCCCTCATATGCCGGCCTATAACCCCCTCATATGGCCTGCTATCACCCCCCCCATATGCCTTCCATATACCACCTCTTATGCCTGCCTATACCCTATATTGCCTGCCTATACCCCCCATATGCCTGCCATATACCCACCCATTAGGCCTGCTTTACCCCATATGCCTGTCTATTTCCCCCATATGCTGCCTATACCCACCATTTGGCCTGCTATACCCCCCTTATGAACTCCTATACCCCTCTTATGCCTGCCTATACACCCCATATGTCTGCCTACACACCCCATATCCCTGCCTATACAGCCCCCATATGCTGGCCTTACCCCCTCATTCTGCCTGCTATACCCCCTTATGCTGCCCTATACCCCTTATGCCCTGCCTATACCCCCCGATATGCTGCCTGCTCCTAATACCCCCCATATGCATGCATAAACCCCCATATGCCTGCCTATACCCCCTCATATGCTGGCCTATACCCCCCCATATTCCTGCTATACACCCCCATATCCATGCCTATACAGCCCCCTTATGCTGCTATTACAGCCCCACATGCCATGCCGTATACCCCCACATGCCTGCCGTTATACCCCACATGCCTTGCCTGTATTCCCCACAAGCTGCCTGTATACTTATATGGGGCCCCCTCTTAGCTACCTAAACCCTACTTATATGGCCCTTTTAGCCCCACCTAACCCTGTCTACCTGTATGTCTCCCTATACTACCTAAACCCTGCCTGCTATAAGGCACTCTATACTGGCTACCTAACCTTGCCTATTTGGCGGCCCATGGGCCCCCATATATCTAAACCCGCCATGCCTTAAATGACCCATATAGACCAGGGGGGCAGGTGTGGAAAAGTCAGGATTTCTATGTTATTTATGTCTAAATCTGCAGGGACAAAGTGGTCGGGAGACGTCATCCAAGATGGCGGAATGGACCGGATGCAGAACAAAGAAAACGTCAACGACTTGGTAGAGCAAACGTCACCGTGTGCACAAGATGTAACTGCACTGTATCATTATATGTCTGCACAGGCCTGTGTACACTGCTGTTCTACCACTATAATGGTCATGTATGGTGGTTATATATACAGTCTGCAGAACCTGACTGTACACTGGGGGTTTCTACCACTATATGGGTTCACTGAATGGGAAGGTTATATACAGTCCGCAGCAGAGCCTGTTGTAACATTGGTAGATACCACTATATGGTCACTATAATTAATATATTATATTATTAGACAGTATTGGTCTTTGTGACTGATCAGTAATAGTGTAGGGTATTTTTCAGTCACTATGTGGTTGGTAATTTGTGGTCATGTTCTGGCAGTTATAATCAGGTCCATATGTAGTAGTGGTCTTGGTATATGTTCTGGTTTAGTATAGTGGATTTGATTCGGTAGCAGTATGCGTGTGATATGTATGGTGAGGAATTTGCCCCCTTGTATATTTACATTATAACAGATGTCCTGGGTACATGGTAGTGGTCAGGGAGGTGGGCTCGAGGGGGGGGGGGGGGGCATCCAAAAGTTTGCTTTGGGGCCCTGGCTTCTCTAGTTACGCCCCTGCATAAAGTGATATTCTCACTTCATTGATTAGCTTTCAACAGGTAGGCAAAGGTAAATGAAGATGATTACCAAATACATTGCTGTTCTGATTTTGCTTAATTTTTGAGTTAGAGCAGTTCCCCTGCATGTTTACAGAAGATCTCTTAGGTTACTGACCACTTCTCTTTGCTCTAGTGGTGGTCGGGATGAAGAAGACGAAATAGCAGGTTAGATTCCTGCCCTAGTGATTTGATGTTAATTAACAGCATTGTGTTACGCATGTGAATGTGTTTAAGAGCATTTAGCAAGTCCCAATGACACAATAGATCTTGTTGAGTAAAAGTAAGAAAATAATAGGATTGGCTATATCATTTCTGATTATTACCAGTTGCACAGATGAATACAGGTGAGCAGCCTCAGCCCCAGCCATTAGCCAACTGGACCCCACTTATTACATCAAGCCTGAAGGCTTACTTAAAAGTGACTCAGCCTGCCATACCTTATCTGCAGATTATAATTCATAACCTTTGCTTAGACTTTCCCTTGTTCCTGGATATTGCTTTTGCCTATCCCTTTGATTTGTTTACCTGGTACCTGTACTTCTACTCCAGGCTTTAAACCTTATATCTGTTCCTTACTGTCTCCACATCTTCTCTTCTACCACTCTTTTGGTGCCAATCATTAACTCCATTCCTGACTATGTCACTGGTTCAAAAGTGCTACTTCTACCAACTAGGAAGATATGTATAATCGAGTTTTTCACCCTTTTCTGGAGTAAAATGCACACTAATGAGCGGTCCATTGTACTATATGCGCCAAACGAATGTGTTAGGCGCATTGTTCGTAAGACGCCACACTTTCTAATGCACCTAACATGAGGGAGCGTTCTGGGGGTGTCTCATCACACTCGTATTATTAGACACATATATGAATGTGGGTCAGCAAAACTAGATGCATTACTGCTCAGACAGGAAGACCTTTTTCAGTGTGGTGTGCCTAAGCCTGAGGAGTCGAAGTGAAGTTAGACTTGTATTAGGGTGCCTTATTTACTCAACTTATATCAGTTACAATAATAAAAAGTATTTTATGATAATTATCAAAAATATTATAAAATTTAAATAATTAAAATGTTATCATATCAAATTAATATAAAAATATACAATATCCGAAAAATATCAAAATATCTCCTATAAAGTGTATTTAAAATTAATTTTACATTAAATAACCCACTGATTTTTTTTTTTTTTGAAGGCCCTGAAGAACGTGCAACTAACACCAAAATGCACAAAAAAAAGTGCAACACGAGTGCCACAGGAAAAAGCATTGCATCAGGATACGGTCTATCGCAGACCCATACTAATAAGTTAATGGGTCCCCATATACCTGGAAAGAAAGAGCTTTAATCCCTGCGGCGCAGAGGCACCTGCCACAGGGATAACGGTACATTTTCCCTTTGCCGCAGCAGGAGAGAACAAAATGCTTCCCCAGCGGCCAGAAGGCATCCGCATGGGGTCGCACAAACGGTCCTACTTGCCGAAGCAGATCGGACCTACGAACGCACTTGGCATTGGAATGGCCTTCCACACCAAACCTCAACCAAGCGCAGACCAGGTTGCCGACTCCGAAGAGTGGCAGATGGTCCTACTGCCGAAGCAGATCGAACCTACAAGCTTGCACATTGGAGTCAGAATGGCCTTGCCACACCAAATTCGACACAAGTGTCACCCTGGTGGCCTAACTCCGAAGGAGTGCCGGGGTTTGCAGGGAGAAAAGGAACCAGATGGCCACAATTCTCAACCTAGACCTCGGGGGTGGTCCAGTAAGGGTACGCATCCCAAAATCCAAACACAAAAAGGTGACAAACGAAACCACCAGTGTCGTGAAATATAAGGTGAATGGGAGCAGGGATACTGCCCGGACATCCGGCCCGGAAATTATAAAAATGTCCCTATTTCCTAGCCAGAAGGCCGGGGAATAAGGACGTGTGCTTTCAGGGGACAGTGAAAGTTAAAAAGTGCCGTGCAAATCTGCGAAATCAAAGTGGGGTCCATACCCAGGAGTTAAGGCACCCCATGGGTAGTCAATCCTGGGACCATCACTCTTAGGGCTTCATAGTCACCTTCAAACCTACATGGCTTCGATCCTGAGGGGGAGGAGTCACCTACGGCTGCTGTCTTTCAAGCACCCGCGTACACCCCCTCCCTACCCCCAGTGTTGGTTCTCTGCTCCGACACAGCCATCCTCTAGCAGCCCCCTTAAATCTCCAGGACGAGAAGCGATAAATAACCCACTGATGATGTTGTTCAAATTTTTACTTTTTACTACATTAAATTTGAAATTTATTTTTGCTGCTCTCACCCTTTATTCTACAAATCTCTCCTTGAGGAGAAGAACCAATAAATTGGTCGGTATGAGGGTTTACTTGCCATTCAGAGCCTTAATGTACGGTTTTCGCATAAAGCAAAAGGGCTTATGGAAAAAACAGCTGAAAGAGCTCACAGAGCACTCTAATGGTGTAGTTATCCTCAGTTCACTTGTAGCTCGCAGGAGCCTGCAATGTGAAAGGGATTGAGCAAACCAGTTATAGTGCTACTACAAGACAGATGTATACAGCTGTATTTTTCCCCTCATCAGTGCTGTGTAGATCTTAATGGGTGGGGATGGGGTGGGTGGTTGAGAGGCAAGAGTGGCTTCATAAGGGAAAAAAAAATCTCTCCTTCAGGAGAGGAGCCAATAAATTGGTCGTGTGTGAGGTTTTACTTGCCATTCAGACCTCACTGACTGTTTTGCATAAAGCAAAGGTTATGGGAAAAGAGCTGAGGAGCTCCACAGCGCCTTTATTCTACATACAGCAAGAGCCAGCAGAACCTGTGGTCCCCCAAGCAAGATCAGTAGCATAGTTTCTATTCACTGACATGCTATTCTAATGACATTTCTTTTATTTCCAGCCTATCTATAGCCTTTATACATGTTTGTCGAAATACTAATGTGCGTAAGTTCCATAATGCCCCAAATACACAGACGAGGCGCAATGAACTTTAGACGCCATTTATGAGAGCACAAAAAAGAATTTAATATATTCAGGCACATTTGACACTAAAAAGTAGATGCGAAAATGCACTGCGATCCGCCTAGATCCATACATGTCTCCCTTAGTGTCTATTGTGGGACCACAACCTGAAAAGTCTGTTGACAAGTGGTCCAGCAGGTTCCTACCAGCAAGAAATTACAGTACTCCCTCAAGTTACAATGGTGTTGGGATACAATATTTTCAATATTTTCCTGAGGCATTGTATCTTGAAACTAGACTCAACATACAATGTGACAGACACTGGTGATCTGCAGCTCATGTGATTGACTGGATGAGAGTAACTATCCTGTACATTTTCCTCTATTAGAGAAGTTCAAAAAAATGATATGTCAATAAAAGATAAGTTTTATTAATAACACTAATATATTAATACCAACAGGCAGATATTAAATCGGCGGAGCACGAGAGTGACTTATATACCTCCATAGATTTTGGTAGCACAACCGATCAGAGCATTCCAGTGAGTGAAAAATAGATGGGTGTGCTAGGGGGAACAAAAAGAAGGATAGATGGGGGGTTAACCTTTCCCTTTCTAACATAAAGCCCTAAATAGGTCCTAACAACAGTGGTCCCACAAATCTTTAAATCCCTAGAGTGGATTCCCTAATGCTCCACCAAGTTACATATAGCACCCCACAATATTGAATTACCCAAAGAATATCGCCAGGCGCGTTTCATTCAGCAATGTCTGAAATCTTCAGTGGGTGAGAAAATATAGGGTTAAAATATAGTTTTATAGTTCTATTTAAATATAGTTAAATAGAACTTGGGGTAAGAGACTAGTGTGCCTACCAGGGCAAGTATTCCTCAATGATGCAGATCATCTCTAAATCATTAAGATTTTGAAGCTGTCGCTTGGTGACTCGGAGCTTCAACTCCCTCCATAAGTTTTCCATGGGATTAAAGGGGAAGTATCGCTTCATCAAATCAGATGTTCTCTTGAAGCTTGATTCTCTCAGTTCCTGAAATCCAGGGGCATTTCTTCCCCTCCCAGCTGGGCATTTCTTAACTGAAGGGGGATGACCTCATCCTCCCCCTTCACTGTTCATGCTCGCTCCCGAGTCAGTATGTTCAACCCCCAAACCCCTCCACATGTCACTGTGTCATTCCTCTCCATTTGCAGTCTTATTTTGTAATAGCTGTTTACATACCAAAGGCCTGCAGTCAGTCTAGATAGCCTTCTATGAACTCAGAGCACTGATCTCTTCTCCTCTCACAGCTGGAGGTTTGTCACAGTTGAATCCAGTCTTCTATGAACTCCACCAGAGCACAGATCCATCTCCCTTCTATGTTTACACAAGGCAACGAGGCACAATTCTGCTGTTTTCTGATTGTAGAAGCAGCTTCAGTGTCAATGAGGAGCTGCTAGCTGTACAGAGTGGATTGTTGCCGGCCCCTTATTCTGAGTGAGAGAGGCAGGAATGCACGCTCCCGTGAATACGACCGGGGGCCAGACAGAATGTAAATTAGTAGAGCCGTCAGCCAATGAAATGCAAGAAGGTGGGATCCGACCGGAACTGGGAAACAATGTTTACACAAAAAGACTGTGAAAACAAGACAGCTTTTAAAATTACATCCAATTGCAAAATTGCTTGTTTTCACTGTCCCCTTAGTCTGAAGACCATTTAATGAAACGATAACACCCCTTTAAGGTCTGGAGACTGGCTCGGCCACTCCATGACCTTAATGTGCTTCTTTTTGAGCCACTTCTTTGTTGCCTTGGCTGTATGTTTTGGGTCATTGTCTTGCTGGAAGATCCAGCCACAACCTATTTTTAATGTCCTGGGGGAGGAAAGGAGGTTGTCACTCAGGAATTTACGATATATGGCTCCATCCATTCTCCCATTGATGCGGTGAAGCAGTCCCATGCCCTGAGCAGAGAAACAACCCCAAAACAAAAAATAATGTTTCCACCTCCATGCTTGACAGTGGGGATGCTGTTCTTTGGGTCATAGGCAGAATTGCCAAAGAGCTCAAGTTTTGTCTCATCTGACCAAAGAACCTTCTCCCAATCACTCACAGAATCATCCAGGTGTTCACTAGCAACCTTCAGACGGGCCTGCACATGTGCCTTCTTGAGCAGGAGGACCTTGGGGGCACTGCAGTATTTTAAACCATTACGGCATAATGTGTTACCAATGGTTTTCTTGGTGACTGTGGTCCCAGCTGCCTTGAAATCATTAACAAGTTATCCCTGTGTAGTTTTAGACTGATCTCTCACCTTCCTCATGATCAAATATACCCCACGAAGTGAGATTTTGCATGGTTGTCGATTGACAGTCATTTTGTATTTCTTCCATTTTCTTACAATTGCAACAACAGTTGCCTCCTTCTCACCCAGCATCTCGATTATGTTTTGTAGTCCATTCCAGCTTTGTGCAGGTCTATGATCTTGTCCCTGACATCCTTAGAAAGTTCTTTGGTCTTGCCTATGTTGTAGAGGTTAGAGTCTGACTCATTAATTGAGTCTGTGGACAGGAGTCTTTTATAAAGGTGACTATTTTAAAACAGCTGTCTTTTATGCAGGTAACTAGGTGATTCAGAGAGTCTAACTGGAGTGTAGGAGCCAGAACTCTTACTGGTTGGTAGGGGATCAAATACTTATTTCTCTCAGTAAAATGCAAATAAATGTATATAATTTATACAATGTGATATTCTATCTCTCAATGTTAACATTAACCTACCCTTAAATTATAGACTGTTCATGTCTTTGTCAGTGGGCAAACTTACAAAATCAGCAAGGGATCAAATAATTATTTCTTTTACTGTACATATATAACCACTGTCAGGGTGGTCCCTCTCCCTACATGACTTTAGGTTACAAGTTGGGTGTGCAGCTCTGTTCAGATTTATTATGTTCTGATGATTTTGTTTATATTTTAGAGTCAATTATAAAAGTATTGCTATGTGATAGTAAAACCCAGAGGTAGTGGGTACTTGCACTTTAAGCAATTTTGTGCCGTACAAAAGAAGCCTGTTTGCTTTATGTGTCAGCTCAGAAGGACCATTAAGTTCACAAAGCAACATGGAAAAAGGGAAGGAGACATTGTATGAGTCATAATATTCCCTTTCCGCAACGAAAAACACTGCAAACAAACTAATAACAAGGCAAATGAATACCGATAAAAGGAGTTTAAAGCTATATATAAATACTGCCCATGATTAAGATGTTCATAGTATTTTGCCATTTTATAATCTTGGCAATACACATATCCAGATTTATAAATAACCTATTAATGATTTTTTCTGATGTCAAAGAGTTTATCCATAGAATTCAGCAGCTTAACACCTGTATATGGACATTTGAGTCCTGTGTCCTAAACCTTTGTAATTGCATGTTTTTGTCACACTGTTGCCCACCTGTTCTCTCCTACTAAGCTGTGCAGGAATGGGCTTACCTTCAGCAGTCACCTATGCAGGTAGCAGATGCAGAACACAAGATATGCTAACAGAGAAAGGCAACTCAATACTTCCCTTGATTCTGCAGTTTTTAGAAATAATCCACATGTGGTCCTGTGTCAATTGACTCAAACACTGGCCTTAGAAATAATGGAGCAGATACTGAATTTTGGCGCTTTATTTATTAAGATCTTTTTGGAGGCCCTTTTCCAGATCTGCGGGAGGCATTAAAAGCAAAACTTAAGAATTTTTAACCACATCCCAAAATGCCTCTATGGTAGATGCCTGGTCAATGACAAATATTATACAAATGGACAACAAAAAGGGCCCTATTTCTTTTCCAACCAAATAAATAAAATAAAAATTACATCTAAGTTTTTTATCCTCAAAAAATTTAAATGGGGTGAAATGTGAAAAAAAAACATGCTTGCACAATGTTCTCAGGGGTTTTGTTTTTACAGCTTTTACTCTTCAGTACAAATTCTGCATTATTTTTCCCTTTCCCCGGGTTTGAAAAATTTTAAACAAAAAAAAAATTTTGGGAAAAAAGGGGACTTTACTTTCTCAAAAAACCCCAAAAATTTTTTTTGGGCCATGTTAAACCAAGCTTAATACTGGCCCAAAATTTTGGAACCCAGAAGCTGGCGACTCGGGCCCCCTTTTTATGCAAAACCTAAAAAAATTTTCCCCCGGTGCAGCTAATTGAAAGAGCAAAAGTCACAAAACCCCCCCTTCCCTGGGGGAACAATTAATCAGGGGTTCCCAACCCTAGCCCTCAAGGCACCCCAACGGGTCTTTTTTTCCTGGCTTTCCTTTAGCTTTGGGAAACAGGTGAAGGGCCATTATTGTCATGCATTCTGCACGGGTTGATACCCATTATGGTAAAGTGCTTTTCTGCACATTTGGATATCTTTAAATGGCCAGTGATTCTGAAAGGTAACTTATTGTCAGTGCATTCTGCACGGGTGAAAACTTTAAATTGTCATTGCTTCTGCACAGGTGAAATTCCATTATTGTCAGTGCTTTTCTGCACAGGTGATTTTAATATGGTCCAGTGCATTCTGCACAGGTGATATCATTATGTTTCATTTGCTTTCTGCCAGGGATACCCTTTTTATTGTCAGTGCTTTTCTGCACGGGTGATAAAAATTATTGTCATTCCCATTCTGCATGGGGTGTTTATCATTACGGGTCAGGGGAAAATTCTGCAAAAGGTGATATTTTAGGGGCCCAGTGCTTTCTGAAACGGGTGAACATTATTTTCAGTGCATTCTACATAGGTGAAAAACATTTGGTCAGTGCATTCTGCACATGATACCCATTATGGCCCAGTGCATTCTGCAAAAGGAAAAACCCAATTATTGTAAATTTGCATTCTGTGGGAGATCCTGAAAACATGACCTTTTGGGTTTTCCCCCTTTTAGGACTATTTTGGGGAAAAACTAAATTTAGATGATAAAAATTTGAACACCAATTTAACACCTTTTTCACACCACATGCAAAAAAGCCACAGTATAATGCATGGGGAAAAATTGAAACAAATGCAAAAATCCCAAAAGGGAACAACCACTCACATCCCCCTCAGTGCATGAGAGGGGGGGGGGGGGGGGTTTTCGGGTATTTAACAATGCAGCTATTGAGCTTGAAAAATGCCCCAAAAAAAATTGGGGTTTTTTTTTGAGTGGGTTTTGATAAAATTACAGCAAAAACCAAAAATTTTAGGGTCTTTTTTAAATTTTTTAAAATTTACCAAAAAAAAACCCGGGTTTTAAATTTTGTATTGGTACCTTTACCTTTTTACCTTTTTTTCCCCAATTTTTAGGGGATTTTGAAATCCCAAAAACAACAAAATTTTTTTCTTCTAAAATGTTCGTTTTAATGGAAAAACAATTTTTATTTTTAAATAGATCAGACTTTTAGAAAATTTCACCCCGGGCGGTTTCCCACGTCGAAATTTAGGGCATGTTTAAAGGGGGGCGGGGTGGGGGGGGGGGGGGGCCTTTAAGCTAAACCGGGCCCTAAAACCCTTTTCTTTATCCAGGGCGCGAAACCCGGGGGGATAATTTTCATGCATTTTCCTTCCCCCGCTCGGCCCGTTTTTTCGCGGGAAGAGGAAAAACAGAATCCATAGCTCTCTATAAAAAAATTGTTTTTTCCTTTAAATGACAGGGAGGGGTTTTCCCAGCCATTTTTTGGCCCCAGTACAACTGAAACCCCGCCAAAAAATCAGCTTGTGAACATACCCTTTAAAGGGACATGGCTATACTTATTATTATTTTTTTATTTGTAGAATGGAAAAAAGAGGAGTGGTTTGAACTTTTTCTATTTCTTATTGATTTTTATACTTTAAAACATTTTAATTTTTTTTCACTGCCACGTTTAATCCCACTGATCTGGGCAGGAAGTGACAGCAGTCATGGAGGCTATGGAAGCCTTCATAAGGCTTTTAGCTTTTAATCGATTGCCACCCGGGCCAAAGGAAAACAAATCGGAGTGTTAGTGAGACTATACCCCTTGGCCAATGTTAAAGAATAAGATGGTTAAAGGGATTTAATTATTTTTACTGATCAAAAAAGGGAACCCTGTAACATAGTTTAGCCCCCTTTGGCTGAGGACGGGCACAACCCAGTAAAGACCTGCTTTTTCCCAGCATTTGGTGCCCCTTATTTGTAAGGAATCGGGTAATTTTAGAGCTTTTTACCCCCCAAAAATTTCTTTTTCATGGGGGCAGGTGCTAGCCTCGCCCACTAAACATCACATGTTTTTTTAACCAAATTCAAATTTTAATGGGTTTTAATCATTTTGGGGTGGGCATGGTACCCTCAAGGGTTTGGGGAGAAAAAAAAAAAAATTTGGACTCTTTGAATAAACTCTTTTTTTGGCAGAAAACGAAAAATTTTGAGCTTTAAAAAAACCTCTAAAACAAAATGCATCTTATAAAAAAGGGACACAGCGCTGGAACAGCAGGCCCTAAACACTAGTTTTTTGTGCTGTCCTCAGCGGGGGCAAAAACCTATTGACGGGTTTCCCTTTAAAAGAAAGTGTTTTTTAATTTTTCCATAAAGACGTCAAGACATTCATTTACTTATCTGAAAATAAAACCTATTCTCCTTTGGTCACTGATGCAACTAGTTTTTTTTTAAAAAAAAGGGGGGGAAAAAAAATTTTTTAAAAATTTTTTTTTTTTTTGGGTTTTTAAAAAAAAAAAAAGGGGGAAAAAAAACCCCTTTTTAAAAAAAAAATTAAAAAAAAATTTTTAAAAAACCCCCTTTTTTTAAAAAAAAAAAATTTTAAAATTTTTTTTGGGGGGGGGCCCCCCCCCCCCCAAAAAAAAAAAAAAAACCCCCCCCGTTTCCCTTTTTTTTTTTTGGGGTTTTTTCCCCCCCCAAAAAAAAATTTTTTTTTTTAAACCCCCCCCCCCCTCCCCCCCTTTTTTTTTTTTTTTTTTTCCCAAAAAAAAAAGGGGGGTTTTTTTTGGGGGGGGGAAAAAAAATTTTTTAAAAAAATTTTTTTAAAACCCTTTTTTTAAAAAATTTAAAACTAAAAAAAATTAAAAACCCCAAAAAAACCGGGGGCCCCCCGTCCCCGGGGGGGGCCTTTTTCCCCCCCCTTTTTTTTCCCCCTTTTTTTTTTTCCCCTTTTAAAAATTTCCACTTTTTTTTTTTGGGGGGGGGGGCCCGGGGCCCAAAAGGGGGGATTTTTTGGGGGGGGGGAAAGGGGGGGGCCCCTTCCCACCCCGGGACAAAGGGGGTTCCGGGGGCCCCCCCCTTTCCCCCTTTTTTTCCCCCCCCCCCGGGGAAAAAAAAACCCTTTTTAAAAATTTTTTTCCCCCCGGGGGGAAAAAGGGGCCCCCAAAAAAAAAAAAAAAAATTTTTTAAAAAAAATTTAAAAATTTTAAAATAAAAAAAATTTTTTTAAAAAGTCCCCCCCGGGGGGGCCCAAAAAAAAAAAAAAAAAATTTTAAAAATTTTTTTTTAAAAAAAAAAAAAAGAAAAAAAAAAAAAACCCCCCCCCCCCCCCCCAAAAAAAAAAAAAAAATTTTTTTTAAAAACCTTGGGAAAGGAAAGGGGCCCCCCAAAAAAAGCCCCCAAAAAAATTTTTCCCCCCGGGGAAAACCCCCCGGGAAAAAAAAATTTTAAACCCCCAAAAGCGTTTTCTTTGGGGGCCCTTTTTTTTCCCAAAAAATTTTAAACCCCCCTTTTTTGGGGGAAAAAAAAACCCCCAAAAAAATTTTAAAACCCGGGGGCCCCCCCCCCCCCCGGGGGGAAAAAAGGGTTTAAAAAAAAAATTTTAAAAAAATTTTTTTTTTTTCCCCCCCGGGGGCCCCCCCCCGGGGGGGTTTTTGGCCCCCCCCCCCAACAAACCCCCAAAAAAAAAAAAAACCCCCAAAAAACCCCAAAAAAAGGGGGGAAAAACTTTTGGGGGGTTTTTAAAAAAAGGGGGTTTAAAAAACCCCCCCCAAAAAAAATTTTTTTTTTTTTTTAAAAAAAAAAAAGGAAAAATTTTTTAAAAACCAAGGTTTTTTGGGGAAAAAAAAAACCGGAAAAAAAATTTTGGGAAAAAACAAAATTTTTTCCAAAAAGGGCCCCCCCAAAAAACTTTTTTTTTTTTTTAAAATTTTTTTTTTTTTTCCCCCCAAATTTTTTTGGGAAAAAAAATTTAAATTTCCCCAAAAAAAAGGAAAAAAAAAATTTTTAAAAAAAAAAAATAAAAATTATTAAAAAAAAAATATAAAAAAAAAAAAAAAAAAAAAAAAAAAAAAAACCCCCCCCAAAAAAAAAAAAAAAAAAAAAAAAAAAAAAAAAAAAAAAAAAAAAAAAAAAAAAAAAAAAAAAAAAAAAAAAAAAAAAAAATAAAACAAAAGAAAAAAAAAAAAACCCAAAAAAAAAAAAAAAAAAAAAAAAAAAATAAAAAAACAAAAAAAATAAAAAAAAAAAAAAGAAAAAAAAATAAATAAAATTTAAAAAAAAAAAAAAAACCAAAAAAAAAAAAAAAAAAAAAAAAAAAAAAAAAAAAAAAAAAAAAAAAAAAACAAAAGAGAAAAAAAAAAAAAAAAAAAAAAAAAAAAAAAAAAAAATTTAAAAAAAAAAAAAAAAAAAAAAAAAAAAATTTAAAAAAAAAAAAAAAAAAAAAAAAAAAATTTGGAAAAAAAAAAAAAAAAAGGGGAAAAAAAAAAAAAAAAAAAAAAAAAACCCCCAAAAAAATTTTTTTTAAAAAAAAAAAAATTTTAAAAAAAAAAAAAGAATTTTTTTTAAAAAAAAAAAAAAAAAAAAAAAAAAAAAAAAAAAAAAAAAAAAAAAAAAAAAAAGAAAAAAAAAAAAAAAAAAAAAACAAAAGAGGAAAAAAAAAAAAAAAAAAAAAAAGAAAATAAAAAGAAAAAAAACAAAAAAAAATTTTATTTTTAAAAAAAAAAAAAAAGAAAAAAGTAAAAAAAAAAAAAAAAAAAAAGGGGAAAAAAAAAAAAAAAAAAAAAAAAAAAAAATAAAAAAAAAAAAAAAAAAACCCAAAAAAAAAAAAACCCTTTTTAAAAAAAAAAAAAAAAAAAACAAAAAAAAAAAAAAAAAAAACAAAAATAAAAAAAACAAAAAACAAAAAAAAAAAAAAAAAAAAAAAAAAAAAAAAAAAAAAAAAAAAAAAAAACAAAAAAAACCCAAAAAAAACCCAAAAAAAAAAAAAAAAAAAAAAAAAAAAAAAAACCAAAAAAAAACAAAAAAAAAAAAAAAAAAAAAACCAAAACCCCGGGGGAAAAAAAAAAAAAAAAAACCCAAACAATCCCCTAATGAATAAAGGAGCCAATGGTTTGTGTAATTGTAATCAAAGTGTGATGTAATGACGATGCTGTTGATTTTACAACATCTCTAAAACACCTGTATAAAAATCTGTATCTTTGAACCCAAATAAAGAGAAGAAGAAATCTGAATCAATAGGATGTCAGGCTTAATTTTTTCTTGCAACACATAACTTTGGAAACCGGCATAATGAGGGCTAAGTCACGGGCTTAGGGCAGAGACAACTGGAGTAAAACACAGTGCACTGCATCGTTTCTCATTCATTTAGATGCCACAGGTTAATCAGTAGGGAACAGAGCTGTCTCCGTTTCCTGCTGTTGCCAGCAGATGTCAGCTGCAATTACCAGCCAACACCAGCCTTCTATGTAGAGGGATTACTAATAGAACCTTACTGGCGCTAGGATGTATGGGTATGTCCTGTGTCAGTAAGGCATTAAAAAGAAGCTACTAGCCCTATTCAATAGACTATGGAAAATCCCTGAAAATGTCGGGTTTTACTGCTACTTTCTTTGTTCAGGGTGAATTACTTTTTTAGATTGCCCTATTTTATTTATTTAGGGGTCTATGTAAACTAAAATTGGGCCCCTGTATAAGAAATTTGGACAAAACTTTCTCTGAGAGGAAATGAGATAAATAGGTTGAAAAGTTAGGTTTCATAAAACAAAGCTGCCTTTGTTGCTCATAGCAGCCGCTCAGAACTCAGCTTACAGTTTTCCAGAATTAAAGGGGCTGTGCCACAAAGTAAAATTGACGTGGGAAGTTTGACAATTAAATAATAAACATTTTCACCATTCATCATTATTAAAAATTCTGCACCGTTTTTGTCTTAGCTGCTCCTTTAGTGATCCATTGCTTACTGCTCATCTCCAGGGGATACGACCAGGGCTGTGAGCTCCTCAGTCCTGGTCACACATGCTCAGACATCACCTCTCTTCTCAGGTAGCTGCTGAGTGTTCAAACCCCGGGTGCTGTCATTCTACTCCTGTCCTTTGGACTAGTTAGTACTAAGTCAAACAGTGCAAATAAAAAAGGAATGGGGTATGTGCATTGATAAAGAGGAAAAAAAAAAATCCACAGTTTAAGTTCCTGCAGGGATTTGAATCGGGGACCCTTGTGCTGTAAAGCAAAACATTTTACCTCTGAGCTACAGTGTAGCTACTTACAATTCTATACATAAACAGAGCTTTCTTTGACTAGAGAGAGGAAAGGCCTGGTGATGTCGTCCTGCTGAGTCACATGATATGCATTTCAAACAAATAACACACGCCCCCTTCTAAGCACACAGAGCTGAAGAGCTGGATGCAGGAGGGATGAAATGAGATCGTGGCAAAACCCCTTTAAAGAAATTGAAGCTGAGTTCTCGTTGGTTTCTATGGGTAACTGAGATAGTCATAACTGAAGCCCATAATGTTGTAGCAGTCTATGCAAACTAAAGATATGATTGAAAAATGTAGTGACTACTTGAGCAGCCAAAGGAAACTCAAGCAAGGGAATGAACTTTGCCATTTTTGGTTTAATACTTTATTGTGTGCATAGATGTGGCATGTAGCAACAAAGGGCCAGACGTATGAAATGGGCTACGGCAGTACTCTGGTGTGCAGTCCAACAAAAATAATGTCCGACATATGTATAAAAGATCTGTGCCAAAAATGGGTGCTCCATCCTACACCCTTAACACTTTTGTCTGCAGCAATCCTTAGGGGGCGTGTCACGCCACATTCAAAAGATTAGACACATTTATGAGTGTTGCTCAACAGACTCTGTTACAAAATTAATGCACTAATCCATGCCATTTTCAAAGTGGCAAGGCCGAGACAAAGTTTGTCTCATTAAACTTTTTTGGTGCACATACTGTACATGTGTCTGACAACGGACACATTTATAAAGTGCTGTGAGACACTTACATACATATTGGCAAATGCTACACTAACAAGACATATGACTGTTTAGTCTGAAACAGTTTAATACATCTGGCCCAAAGTCTTCACAAGGTAAGAATGGCCACAAGTAGTGACAGGAGATAAGACTAAGAGATTTATGAACTCCTGGAGGCCCAGACAGCCTGAAGAATTTATCTTCTGCGAGATCATTTTATGAAAGTCTTCTTGTGAAGGATTTCTTGAAGTCATATGAGACTGGCTGGAATCAGACAATCAGGATCAACAATGAACTGAGAATCACAGACTTCCCACGCACCAGGTGAGTCTGGTGTCAGGCCTATAAAGCCTGGGCCTGCAGGCCTGTGTTTGTCTTTTTTGTGGACCTCTGCTGCTAAAGAGAGAAACTACGCTGGGATCTTGTTAATCCGCAAGTCAGAAAGGAATCCTCTGCTCAGCCGAAATTTAAAGGGGTTGTTATCATTACATTAAATGGTCTTCAGAATAAGAGGACAGTGAAAACAAGCAACTTTGCAATTGGATGTCATTTGCAAAGCTGTTTTGTTTTCACAGTCTGCCTTATCTTCGTTTTCTGTAAACACTGTTCCCCAGTGCAGGTCGGATTCCACCTCTTTTCATTTCATTGGCTGACGGCTCTACTAATTTACATTCTGTCTGGCCCCCGGACATATTCACGGGCGCGTGCATTCCTGCCTCTCTCATTCAGAATAAGGGGCCGGCAACAATTTCACTCTGTACAGCAAGCAGCTCCTATCAGTGAGGCACATCGCGCAGGCTATGCTTTTTACGAAAATTCAAGATATAAGCAAATGCAGAATTGTGCCTCGGTGCCTTATGCTCCTGCTGTAAACTTAGAAGGGAGACGGATCTGTGCTCTGGATGAGTTTATAGAAGACTGGATTCAACTGTAACAAACCTCCAGCTGTGAAAGGAGAAAATATCAGTGTTCTGAGTTCATAGAAGAATGTCTAGACTGAATGCAGGCCTGTGGTATGTAAACAGCTCTTACAAAATAAGACTGCATAGGGAGAGGACAGTGACATGTGGACTCAGAGAGGAGGGGGGGAGAACATAATGACTCGGGAGCGAGCATGAACAGTGAAGGGGGAGGAAGATGTCATCACCCTTCAATTAAGAAACACCCAGCTGGGAGGGGAAGAAACGCCCTGATTTCAGGAACTGATCAAGCTTCAAGAAAACAGACAAACTTTAAGGCCTTGTGTTTTGTTTGCACCTGCCAAATAAACCCAGGCAGCTCCTGGACTTGGACTTTTACATCTGTGAAGCCCCTGCTGCCTACCTGTTCATGATGCTAACCTCCACACAGGATCACTGAAGATATTGTTCACAAATTCTTGAAAAACGGCCTCAACATTGCAGAACTCAAAATGCATCACTCTTTCTCTCACCTTGGAGCTCTGTGGAATGCACGGTCTGTTGGTAACAAACTCGCCTACATACATGACCTATTCATCTCGCGTAATTTACTCTTCCTCGATCTGACGGAAACCTGGCTTACACCCTCTGACACAGTCTCCCCTGCCACGCTCTCCTTCGGCAACCTCCAATTTACCCATACCCCCCGCCCCAGTAACAAGCCTGGTGGAGGTGTCGGCCTTCTTCTGTCTGACACGTGTTCCGTTGTCCACACTCTACCTCTGCCTTCCCTCACACTCTCCTCCTTTGAGGTGTACTCTGTCCGTATCTACTCCCCCTCCAACCTCCAAGTGGCTGTTGTCTATCAACCACTTTTGCCTTCCTTGACTACTTTGTTTCCTGGCTTGTCCACTGTCTCTCCACTGACATCCCTGCTATTATCATGGGATATTACAACATCCCAATCAACACACCCCACACTGCTGCCAACAAACTCCTTTCACTCTGCTCTTCCTTCGATCTCTCACAGTGGACCTCTGGAGCCACTCACAAAGATAAGCTGACACTGGATCTCATCTTCATTCAACTCTGCTCCCTATCTGACTTCACACCCCATATCTTACCACAATCTGCTTACTTTCTCCACCTTCTCCACTCCACCTGTCCCTCCTGTCTCACATCTAGTACACCCTCTCAGAAACCTACAAAACCTTAACCCTCGCACTCTCTCTGACTTGCTCCTCTTTCTACCATATCCTCACTTGATGACCCAGACGCAGCCACTGCTTTCTACAACCACACTAATCACCACCACCCTTGACTCAGTCGCTCCTCTCACACACAACAGAACCTGCAGAATCAACTGACAACCCTGGCACACAGACTTCACTAAATAGCTGAGACGAACTTCCAGAATTGCTGAACGCCGCTGGAAAAAAACAACCTCTACCACTGACTTCGCCTCATACAAACAATCACTCCACATATTTAAATCTGCACTCACCTTAGCCAAACAGGATTACTTCACCACTCTCATATCCTCTCTGTCTCACAACCCCAGACAACTATTCAACTCTCTCCTTCGTCCACCAGCACCTCCTCCCCGTCTCTCCTCTCAGCAGATGACTTTGCCATTCAATTCCTACACAAGATCAACCTCATCACAGAAAGCTTCACCTCACAGTCCCCAGCGCCCACCTCTATATCTGCAGAATGCTCTTCCCCCTTAACCTGCTTCCCCACTGTTACTCACAATAACCTTTCCTCTCTACTGTCCAAATCAAACTTCCCTACCTGTAATCTTGACCCACTGCTATCCCACCTCATCCCAGACCTTAGTGCTTTAATCATCCCAGTCCTCACCCACCTTTTCAACCTTTCGCTAACTGGCATCTTCCCTTCCTCCTTTAAACACACTAACAATACGCCCATCCTTAAAAAAACATCTCTTGACCCCTCCTCACTGTCCAACTATCACCCCATCTCACTGCTTCCTTTTGCCTCCAAACTCCTCGAGCAGCACGTCTATCTTCAACTGTCGTCTCACCTCTCCTCCAACTCTCTTCTCGACCCACTACAATCTGGTTTCCGATCCCACCACTCTACCGAAATCACCCTAACCAAGGTCACCAATGACATAGCAACTGCTAAACATCACGCCATTACTCTGTCCTTCTCCTCCTACACCTGTCCTCTGTCTATGACACTGTCAACCATTCACTCCTGCTACAAATCCTCTCATCCTTCGGCATCACGGACTTGGCCCTTTCCTGGATCTCATCTCATACCTCACTAATCGGACATTCAGCATTTCTCACTCGCACCACCTCCTCCTCTCACCCGCTCTCTTTTGGTGTCCCTCAGGGGTCAGTCCTGGGTCCACTACTCTTCTCCCTCTACACTCTTAGCCTGAGTCAGCTCATAGCTTCACACGGCATTCAATACCACCTACTGTATATGATGATTACACACAACTCTACATCTCTGATCCCAGACTAGCTGTCGTCCATTTCTTCCTTCTTCTCCTCCCGTCTCCTAAAACTAAATATGGAGAAACCCAAATTCATCATCATCCACCGTCCCACTATTTTCTTCCACCTCATCTCTCTATCACAGTCAACGGCTCAACACTCTCACCTGTCCCACAAGTCCGCTGCCTTGGGATAACCTTCGACTCCTCTCTGTCTTTCAAACCACACATCCAAACCCTCACCTCTGCCTGCCTCCTCCACCTGAAAAATATCTACTACATCCGCTCATTCCTCAACTTGGACACTACAAAAATGCTAGTCAATGTCCTTGTTATCTCCCGTCTAGACTACTGCAACACCCTTCTCTGTGGCCTCCCCTCTAGCGCTCTTGCTCCCCTTCAAACCATCCTCAACTCTGCTGCCCGTCTTATCCACCTCTCTACTCCCCTGCCTCTCCCCTCTGCCAATCCCTTCACTGGCTACCCATTGCCCAGCGAATTAATTTCAAGTTACTAACCATGACCTACAAGTCTCTCTATAACCTCTCCCCGCCATACATCTCTGCCTTAATCTCCAGATATCTCCCCTCATGCAATCTCTGCTCCAATCTCTGCTCCCCCCTTGTCAGCTCCTCACACAACCGTCTCCACGACTTCTCTCGTGCTTCCCCCACTCTCTGGAATTCACTGCCCCAACACATCAGACTCTCCTCCACTTTCACCAGCTTCAAAAGCAACCTGAAAACTCCTCTCTTCAGGATTGCCTATAACCTACAATAACCCTGCTGCCACTATGCTACCCAGTGTCGGACTGGGGCGTCTGGGGCCCACCCTACTGTACATGGAAATTTATTAGGGCCCTTGGACATAAATGCCCCCATTTTACCCATCTACAGTGTGCAAAAAAGAACTGTATTGTGTGTACACAAAATAAAGGGGAGTCAAGATCTTTTATCTCGCATATCTTTTAAAATTAGTCGTCTAGCAAATCATAGACACAGGGCTTAGTAGACCCAATCCATACCCCCCACCACCATCACCCACATCAATACCCTCTCCCATTTCTCTAGGTCATGCCCCCTCACCACCTCTAAAAAACACCAGAAAGAAAGTTAAGTGTAACTCCTAACAGGGTCAGGTTTTTCCTCACTTTTTACAAACAGGGAAAGTGACATTGCCATTAAGTCCCAATATAACCTACAACACCCCCCAATAGAGACCCATAGGGGTAGACACCAGCTCAAGTATAACCAAAAACCCCACCAAGGGAACCCATGGTGGTCCGACCCCCAGCTCAGGTAAACCTACAATACCACCACAAGAGCCACTAGAGGTCAGACACCGCTCGGTTTTAATACAACCCCGCCATATAGAATCACTAGAGGTCGACCCCAGCTCGGGTCACTCAAATTACGGGGGAATACCCTGACCCGAATAGAAGTAAAAAAACCCCCTAAACACCAGGGACCACGGAGCGTCTTGACTTATAATTTTCTCTTCTCTCATGAGTGTTCTTATTCTCAATCCCCAAAGGGGTTTGGGACAATGAACAATATGGGCTCTGCCCTTTCTATATTACAAGGTAGGTAGACAAGACCCAGAAGGTAGGAAAAAATGTGCAAGGCCCCAGGTAAAATTTCCCCCTATTTAGGAGGTGACCCCCATGGATAATTTGGGTAGGCCGGCCCCAGGTAGGTTGGTGGGTTACCTACCCCCATGGGTGGGTAGGTAATACCCCCCGGGTAGAAAGCACCCAAAGTTAGGCAATTGAAAACTACTTTTAGGTTGGGGACCCCTTTTTGGTAGGATGTAGGAGGTGATTGCCCCCAGTTAGGTAAGGAGGTATTTTGGGGCCCCTTTTTATAGGCTGCAAGCAGTTAGGGACCCCCTTTTAAGGTAGTATACAGGCAGTAGGGTTTCCCCTTTAAGTAGTATAAAGCGTTAGGTTTCCCCTTTTATGGAGAAAACAGAAAGCTAGGGCCTCCCTTAGGTAGTATGCTTTCGTTAGGGCTTTCCTTTAGGTAAAATACGGGCAGTTAGGGTATACGGGCAGTTAGGGCCCTAATTAGGAGCATACAGGCGCTGGGGCCCCTCCTTTGGTAGCAGCAGGCAGAAAGGGGCCTCTTTAGGTAGTTTTTTGGGGCGTTAGGGGCCTCCTTTAGCTTTTGCAGGAATCGGGGCCCCTTTTAGCTGTGTGCAGGAAATAGGGCCCCTTTAACTGTGTGAGGCAGTCAGGACCCCCGTTACTAGTGTGCAGGCCCCAGGGCCCCCTTTAGCTACGTGCGGCGTTAGGGGCCTCCTTTAGTATTGTGCGGGAAGTAAAGGGCCCCCTTTAGCTAGTTTGAGGTATTAGGGCCCTTTTTTATTTTAGTTTGTTAATAGTCAGGGCCCCCTTTAGTTTGTGGGTAGTCGGGCCTTCTTTGTATGTAGGTGTGGGCCCCTTTAGCTATTGAGGTAGTTAGGGTTCCCTTTAGTTTTTAGGTCGTTAAGGCCCCCTTTAGTTTTCAGGTAGTCAGGGCCCCCTTTATGGTTAGGCAGTCAGGGCCCCCTTTAGGGTTAGGCAGCCAGGGCCCCCTTTGGGTTTAAACAAAGCCAGGGCCCCCTTTTGGCTAGACGTCAGGGCCCCCCCCTTTAGGCTAAAACAGTCAGGGCCCCTTTTAGGGTTAGGCAGCCAGGGCCCCTTTGGGTTGGGCGCCAGGGCCCCCCTTTAGGGTTGGGCAGCCGGGCCCCTTTGTGTTTGGGTACCCAGGGCCCCTTTGTGTTTAGGTAGCCAGGGCCCCCCTTTGTGTTTACATAGCCAGGGCCCCCTTTCTGTTTAGGTAGCCAGGGCCCCCTTTGGGTGTAGGTAGCTAGGTCCCCCTTTATGTTTAGGTAGCCAGGGCCCCCTTTAGGTTTAGGTAGCCAAGGCCCCCTTTAGGTTTAGGTAGCCAAGGATCCCTTAAGGTTTAGGTAGAAAGGGTCCCCTTTAGGTTTAGGTAGCCAAGGCTCCCTTTAGGTTTAAGTAGCCAGGGCCCCCCGTTATGGTGAGATAGTCAGGGCCCCCTTTATGTTTAGGTAGCCAGGGCCCCCCTTTAGTTATCAGGTAGCCAGGGCCCCCCTTTGGGTTTAGGTAGCCAGGGCCCCCCCTTTGGGGTTTGGGTGCCGGGGCCCCTTTAGTTATCAGGCAGCCAGGGCCCGTTTAGGTACTTAGAAAAAAAAATTAAAAAGCCACTCACCTCACTCCCGCTCCTGGCTGCTCCAGAACACTCCAAGCTCCCCGCTGGTTTCTACGAGTGCCCTGCATAGGTGGTGCGGTGATGTGACGTCACCGCGCCTCGCACCGTCCCTTTTCACCTCCCCAGGGCATGCTCTGCTCGCTGAAACGCGTACCCCGGGGAAAAGCGGGGAATTAGCCCCCCGACTCCCGGGCCCTGTCTCTGAATGCTCAGGACACAGGTCCCGAGCGTTCAGTGACCGGATGCGGCGGCCGGGTCCCGGGGTGCGGCGGCTGGGCCCCGGGATGCGGCGGCATGATCCGGGGCCCCAAAAGGCCCTTGGTTCATACGGCTTAACGGGGACAAAAATTACGCCCCGAGTTACGCCCGTGTGGGGGGCGGGGCGGGAGCGGGGGGGGAGCGGGGGGCCCGGCACTTCGCTGGCCTAGACAATCATGAAAGGGGGTATCCCCGCTAGAAAGTGATGTCAATTTTCTCCCCCCTGGGCGTATTCCCCGAGAGGGAGAGGTTACTTTAATGAATGGGCCTTTTTCAGCCTGTAATTTGCGCATTCGGCGCGTAATTACGGACCCAAATACGGCCCTTTTTAAAAGGTGTGAACAACCTAAGGAGCACCTGATCGTTACCCCCCAAACCCGGGCGCGGTGCGGCGGGGCCATGATGGCTGCATGGTTGGGTCAGTGACCCGGGGTGCGCGAGGGGGGCCTCTGGGCCCCTGGCACAGGGGTCCGGTGAAAATTTTGGACCATTGCGGCCCTGTGCGTGCGCCGGCCTCGGGGCCCCGCCCCAGGGGGGGGGGAAAAAACCGGGCCCCCTCGGCGGGCGCTCCGAGCTGGGCCCCGCGGCCCAGACCCCGCGGCCCGCCGGGCAAGTGCCCGGTTTTCCCTATGGCCATCCGGGCTGGGTGCAAGAAATTTCGATATACCCACGAGCAGTCTTATGGAAAAAAGGTGACATCCGTTTGCAGTACAGATGAACAAAGGTAAGTAAGTCGAAGTCCAAGCAATGGTCAAGGCAGGAGGCTGGCAAGAAGGGTATTCAAGAGGATTACCAGTGTAAAAAAAAAAGATATCTATTTAGCAAATGCTAGTAACAACACTTAAGTTTAGACAAAAAATTTGAGTGTCCCTTTGCTCATAGGTTAGAGGTGATATTAATGGTATGCACTGGCCTTTTTTGAAATTAGGTTAGGGCACATGTGCACTAGGAGGGTTCAGAGGTTACACAGCCAGCATGGGTAGTATAACAAAGTAGCCGAATAGTCAAAGGATCAGCCACCCCAGGGAAAGCTTCAGGAAATGGACACCTTGGCATTCAAAGACATGAGCTAGCTACTGGCTCATGATAGATTCTCTTTTGGAGCCTTTTAACCCTTTAGCGACCAATCCTATTTTTTTTTCACATTTGTTTTTTGCCTTCCAAGAGCCATAACTTTTTTTATTTATTCATCTACATAGACTATTTTAAAATTTTTTTTTGCAGGACAAATTACTTTTTAATGGTACATTACCGTACCCTGGTACGCAAGTAGTTTAGTTGTTTAGTCTTCGGTATAAAAGTTTGTTACCCGCTACAGGATGTATGAAAATTGGCAAACCAAAATGTTGGTTTTTGAATGTTTTGGTACCATAAAAAAATCCAAACATTTTCTATTTTTCAAATTTTTACTGTGGTGCCATTTTCTGCAACAAATTTTTTTGTGCTTCTACCTACGGACTTCAGTGAGTGTGCTTTTTTTGTGGGCTGAAGTGTACTTTTTGTTGGTACCAGTTTGAAATACATACGTATTTTTTTGCGATTTTGTGATCACTTTTATTACAGTTTTTTGGGGACGTGAAATGACCCAAAAAAAATTTAAAACATTTTCTAAAGATTTAAGCGTACGGGTAAAATAATTTTTTTTTTTTTAATAGATCGAATCTTTTGGACACGGGAACCTAATATGTGTAACTTTTTTATTATCTTATTTTTTTATTTGTAAAATGGCAAAAGAGGGGTGATTTGAACTTTTAATATGTATTTTTTTGATACTTTAAAACATTTTTTTTTTAACTGTAACTTTGAATCCTCCTAAGGTGGTTCACCACTAGGGGGGCTCAATCACCTATGCAACCTATTGCATTGTAGTACAAGGCTGTAATACAATACAATAGGGTGTACCAATAATGCGGTTTTACTATTTCCCCCCTGGGGCAGGAAGTAATATCAAAACTAAAAACATGGCGGCAATGGAAGCTTTCACCAGGCTTTCAGCTGCCATGTTAACCGATCAGGGTCCCGTGATCTTGCTGTGGGGGTCCCAAAGGGATTGAGGAACAGTGTGCAGCACCACCATTTCTCATTCATTTAGACGCCGTGCCATATTTACCAGCAGGTGTTAGCTCAACTTGACCCTATTTTTTAAAAGAAACATTGAATACGCAGTCCCCGCTGCATAACACCTTACGGCATAATTAGGGTACCCATACGTCAATCCAGATTAAGGGCATTGAAACCATCAGACACTAGCTTGCTGATTGAAATGACTAAAAAAATAGGCTTACATAAGAAAACAGACACATGGCCCTATTCACAGCTTAAAGAGAACCTGTCACGTAGTTTTTGCCCCCCTGGCTGAGGACAGAAAAAGGGTTGTGTCAGCCTGCTGTTTTAGCGTTTTGTGTCCTTATTCTGAAAGATTTGTAGTTTTTGATATTTAGGCCCAAATCTGCGTTTTCCCAGAAGAGTCATTAAGAGTCATGAAAAAGAGCCCCGTTTTTTTCAAAACCCGCCCCCCTAAAGTACTCCATCCACCTCAACTGACAAACCTATTACTTTGAATAGGTAAAACATGTGAAAAAACTGTCAGTGGGCGGAGCTATCTTTGGTGGGTGGAGCTAACCCTGCCAGAAAAAAATTTGGGGGGGGGGGGGGAAAATGCCCCAAAATACGCATCTTACAGAAAGGGTACAGGCTGGAAACAGAGGTTGACACAGTTTTGTGCTGTCCTCAGCAAGAGGGGCATAACCTATGTGACAGGTTCCCTTTAATGGCTGGACAAAAAACTATTCCAAGTAGAAGGCAATAAAAACCCCATTGCTACATAGGAGAGGTTGCACAAGTGCAGATCACTGATTAACAATTGCAGCATCAGTTGGTTGTAAGCCAGCATGATGTACCACACATAACTATATGGCCGTGTTCACACGGCTTATTCCCGATGGAGGTGTGAGCCGGATTGCACTCACAAATCCGGCGTGAATAAGGGGCGGGACGGGGCGGGGCCAGAGCGCCGCTCCCCGACCCCATAGACAATGCATTGTTTACGTAAATAATGTTCATGTCACTTTCTCCCCCCGCAGCGGATTCGCCGAGCATGGAGGAGCGACGGAATCCACTGTTCTCTATGAGAGCAGTGGATTACCGTAATTACTCCAACGGATTGGCGCCGTACTGCAGCGCAAATCCGGCGCGGAGTACGCCGCCAATCCGTGGAGAAATAAGCCGTGTGAACGAGGCCTATAACTGGCACCCTTTATAAGACTTATCTATGAGTGATTGTCAAACTAGCAATCACCCCTCTCATGGACAATAGGTGTATGAGTGGTTGTTTATGAGTATTCTTGCTCTCCTATATGGTACTGTGGCTTTTCTGCATACTGGTGTGAACTGGTTCTCAGGGTCATTGCTAAGGTCCTAAAACATCCACATACATTTTGCTCAATAGTGCTGGGTTCACACAGCATTTTTCATGGCATATCATAAGACCATAAAGACCAATATTCATGGTACCTTCCTACAGCTGCCATTTTTTTTCTTGGCTAGCTATGAAAAACAGGGGGAACCGCACATCATGTTTTTATCATTTATAAAAAAAATATTGAAAGAAACTAATTATTAAACATAAAAAGACAACATGGGGTTTCCCCTATTTTTCATAACCAGACAAGGTGAAACCAGCCTTGTCTGGCCTTCCCATCCTGATACTATCAGGATGGGAAGGCCCATCGAAAAAATACCACGCCACAACTGCTCTAGAACTAAATTATCACATCAAATGATCTGCTTCTGATAATAACCCGCTTCTGATGGTAACCTATTGTATGAAAGCTTGGTGCCTGCTGTGGGGGATGGGAAATTAATCAGCTTTCTGATGTAGATCCTCCAGTTAGGTAGGAAGGTATATAGATCTCCCAGTAGATAGGTTAATAGGTAACCTATACGGTAGGTATATCGTTACCCTATTAAGTAGATAGGTATATAGCCCCCCCTCAGCAGGTAGGGAAATTGACCTCCTAGGTAGGTAGAAATATTGCCCCCTACATTAGGTAGGTAGGTATACAGGTCTCCTCAGTAGGTATATTTGTCTCCTCATTAGCTAGGTATATACTGTAGCCCTCCAGTAGGTAGGTACGTATATTGGTGGCCTCTGTAGGTAAGAAGAGATATAGACCCCTAAGCAGGTAGATAGGTAAATAAATAGGGTCCTAAGTAGGTAAGTAAGTATATTGGCCCCCACAATAGGTAGATAGGTATACAGGCCCTCAATTGGTATGTTTACAGCCCATCCAGTAGTTAGCTAGGTATATACACCCCCTCGGAAGGTAGGTAAATTGACCCTCTCATCAGTTGGGAAGTAAGGTATATAGGCCCAGATAAAAAAAAAAAGAAAAAAGTAATACCCACCTTTCCCTATTCCTCTGCCAACGAGCTTGCTCTTCCGGGAACTTGTGTCCCGGCATGAGCAACGTGAAAATGCAGTACAAAAATCACAGAGCAGGAGAATAAACAAGATTCAAGCCAAAGTACAGAAGTAGAGAAACACAATATAGCAGAACCGCACAAAACAAAAGCTAGGACAAAGAAGCAATCACAGGCACTGAGACATTAAATACCCCGCCCAGCCAGGGATTGGATTCAGGGAATTAAAAGGGTTGTCTCACTACAAGGATTGCTTTTTATATTAAAGATCTTGCAAAAACAAGTCACTTTGCAATATGTGCCCAATAGCAGTGTCCTATCTATTCTTAGATATCACCCCTTGTATGGGCTGCATCATCTCCTCAGATTGCTATAGTTACAGACCTGTTAGATCTCTACTGATAGGCTGCCTGTGCTGGTTGCTATAGCTACAGACCTGGTGTCCTCAGCAGCTCGTTACTGCAGGCCAGTAGAAGCCAGTAAACATGCCCCTGAATTCAAAAAGGAAACCAAGAAAACCCCTTAAGCCCTGAAACTCAAACCCAGGCTAAAACAGACATGAACCTCTTAAAGGGACGGATCCACATTACTGACACAAAACTAATGCAAATAAGATTATGTATGCTTTATTATTCTCTATGGTTTCACTGCAGTACACATTGGGTACAGTATTTCACAGTATCCCATCAGATACCACGAATGAAATCTAAAATGTAACGTGAATTGCCTATTACTCACATAAAAAACTCCATTGAGGTTTTCTCAGAAGATCCACAGACATTAAAAACCAGAAAAGATAACAGCACCTTGATATGTATTCAGTATATGCAGGCGAGATGAGCCATCACCTGCAGAATGACCTTTTCCACAATGCGTGGGAAAAAGGGCAGTTTATCTCATACAGAGTATTTAAACCAAACAATGGGTTGTACAGGTAAATAAATCCTTTACTTTAGAACTTCTATAAATGTAAGCCATCAGTGAAGTGAGGCATGATGGTAGCCTTTTATTAATCCCCAGTAAAATATATAGTAATTCCCATAACAGAGTTACAATCACGATCTACAGAATCACTTGTTCACATATAATGATCTTTATATTGGCAGGATTTGCCAATTTCTAAAAGCCTTAACTCACTAATAGTATAATGCTAAACATAACAGAGGTAGCAACATAAACATAAGAATAAGAAAGAACAAAAATATGGCAAAACAATTGCATAATTCATTTATACTATTCCTCTAGAAATAGAATTTACATAAGTGAAGGGGTATTTCCTTAATAAACATCTATAATATATAGGATATGCCATAAAAGCTTAATACATGAAAACAACTTTGAGATTCTTAGTTCACATGTTTTGATCAAAACAGTTTAAGCAACCCCCGACTATTAACGGGATCTCAAAGTCGGTGGTCCTACTCTAGCATCCTGTGGAGGTGGACGGGGTGCAAAAAAACAAAATGGGTTGCTATATCAGTGCAGTATGCTTATAAAGCTGGTGTTTTTTTCTCTCTGGATTATGGAGATCTGTTGACTCAAATGAGAAGTCTGAATTGGACTCAAATGAGAGGTAAAAATAGAGTAGGGCCACCCGCTTTGAGATCCCGTTGATAGTCGGGGGTGGCTTAAACTGTTTTGATCAAAACATGTGAACTAAGAATCTCAAAGTTTTTTTCATGTATTGTAGATAGCATAAACGCTTAATAGGCACAGATCTCATGTCTAGCACCTTCACTTATTAAAAGAACATAATTCCTATGACTCCATTTGTTGGCTTAGGCTGGCTGCTCACTCCATAGAGGTTAATAAAAAGGTTGATATGTTAGAAAAGGCCCTCTCCAAGGAAATTGTCAACAACCGAACAAACAACAATCATTTTCATACCTTCCAACTTTTTAGATGGTCAAAGAAAGAGTTCTGTGTGAAAGATCCATTTTTTAATGCATAACTTGATCAGGTTTTCATTAAAATTATATCATAAAACGATAGGTCTACAGATAAAGTCCATATTTCACCAAACAATAAATGCCTGGTTCACATGTGCATTTGGCTTTCCATTCAAAGTGAATGGAACGGATTTATATCCTAAATCTTTTGTTGTCGTCTGTAAACAAATTGGATGCTTTTGATTTCAGGATAATTAATGGCGTGGTAGAGGGTTTTTTGATATGTGTTGGGACCCACAAAATAAAATTAAGCTGAAAAAATCTGCTCCAATTTTTTGTCACAGATTTAACGCAGATTTTTTAATAATTGGTGTAAATTGCTGTTTTTGGAAGGTATTCTGCAGGTACGCTGCAACTTGCAGCAGACCTAACCACCCTTAATAGTTAGCATGAAATCTACAACCAAAAGTGGAGTATCTAAATGTGGACCAGTCTTTTCCAAAGAAACACTTATGTCGGTACATTTCCCGACAGTTGGTTACTTCGCCCCCCCTTTAAAAAGTTTTGGGAGTTCACCGCTTAAAAATGGGGCCCTATTTCGGTTCCCTATTCTTCCGAAGTGCGCAAATTACGGGGTGAAAAGGCCCCTTTATTACGGTAATCCACAGTTTCTGAGAATATGGTTTTCATCTCCCTTCCCTGTCGGGGAATCCCCCCCCGGGGGGGGAGATAAAATGAATGTGAATTTCAGCGGCGTTACGTGCCCTGTAATGCAAGTCACTCCCCCCCCCGCCCCCGTCCACACGGCTAATTGCGGGGGGTAAAATTATCCCGCAGTTAAGCCCTGGAACATAGCTTTTGTTATCAAATTTATTTGCTTTAAAAAAGGTAGACAAAGGTAAATAAACAGTATTGCGAAATATATTTCTAGTCCAATTTCAGAGTTAGAGGAGTTTTTAGCTCATTGACATGTTTTCTTTGTTTTAAATACACTAAAAGTGTATGTAGAAGAATTTTCAAGTGGAAACTTGGCAGTTGCCTCTCATGACAAATAAGTCTGCCAGCTCACTTTTTGCACCAATGTCCCTAAAAGGCAGAGCTGCAATAGCGCTGCAGAGTTTAAATGTCAGTCAAACTGTAGAACGCTATACCCGCACAGGTCGGATGGGGAGCCGGGGGGGGTGAATCCCGGTGGGCCCCCCCCGGCGCTGTGTGCCCCGGAGGCAGGCCGCCGCTCCCCGGGGGCCCCCCCCGCGCATCCCGGAATGACCGCCCCGGGGCCCCGCGTCCCGAAAGCCAGGACCGGGCGGGTAGCCGGGGACTAATGTCCCCCCCCGGGCGCCGGTGTCAGCGGAGCACGCGCCACTGCGCTGCGCTCCGCTGATTCCCCGGAGGTGAGTGCGTTGGCCCTTTAGCGCCCAGGCCGGCCCCTATGTGAGTGGGAGCGCGGTGACGTCACATCACCCCGCCCCCTATGCAGAGCGGCAGTAGGGGGACAGCGGGCTCGGGGCGGGGGGACCCGGGGCGGGGCCGGAGCCAGGTAATGGTTTTGTTTTTTTTTGTTTTTTTTTAATCAAAAAAGGAGGGCCGACTATAAGAAAGGCGGCCCCGGCTATAAGAAAGGGGGGCCCCGACTATAGAAAGGCGGCCTAGCTTAAAAAAGGGGGCCCTGGCTATAAGAAGGGGGCCCCGGCTATAAAAAGGGGGCCCTGGCAAAAGAAAAGGGGGCCCCCCGGCATAAGAAAGGGGCCCTGGCATAAGGGAAAGGGGGCCCTGGCTATAAGAAAAGGGGGCCCCCGGCTTAAAAAAGGGGGGGCCCCGGTATAAGAAGGGGGGCCCGGCTACAAGAAAGGGGGGGCCCTGATAAAAAGGGGGGCCCCCACAACAAAGGGGGGGGCCCCGAAACAAGGGGGGGCTCTGGGGTACTAAAGGAGGGCCCCGGCTACTAAAGGGGGGGGCCCTGACTATCTAAGGGGGGCCTGACACCCAAAATGGGGCCCTGGCTAATAAAGGGGGCCCGGGTACAAAAAGGAGGGGCCCTGACTAACAAAGGGGGGGGCCCCGGCTCAAAAATAGTCCTGACATCTAAAGAGGTTGGCTCAAAAAGGGGGGGCCCGACTAGCTATGGGGGCCCTGGTACCTAAAGGGGCCTGGCTACCTTTAAAAGGGGGGGATGATATAATTTTTAAAGGCCCCTGCTACAAAAAGGGGGCCCCTGGGGTCTAAAGGGGGGGCCTGGTACTTTAAAAGGGGGCCCCCGGCTACCTAAAACTAAAGGGGGGCCCGACTCCCACACATAGCTAAAAGGGGGGGCCCTGATTCCTACACACCCAGCAAAGGAGGCCCCTAACTACCTGTATACTACCTGAAGAGACCCCCAAATGCCTTATACCTTAAGGAGGCCCTTTAATGCTTTATACTACCCAAAAAGGGGACCCCTAACTGCCGTTACTACTTCAAGGGGAAACCCTAATGCCGTTCTACTAAAGGGGGTCCCTAAAAGCTTGAGCCATATAAAAGGGGGCCCCAAATCCTACAGCACCAAATGGGGCAACCCCTACCTACAGCTAACTAATTGGGATCGCCAACCCTCCTACAGCCAAACCAACTGGGTCCACAACCCAACTGTAGCCCATTAAATTGCCTAACGGGTCCCGCTTATCTAACTGGGGGTGTTTACCTACCCCCCCGTGGTGGTACCCACCAAAAACCTGGGGCGGGCTTCCAATTATCCCCGCAGGGTTACCTGCCCAAAGAGGGGCATTTTTAGTTACCGGGGCCTTTCCCCTTTGCCTACCTCCCAGGGTTTTGCCTTCCTACCTGGTCATATACGTGAGAGGGCCGCAGCCCATAGTTGGAGCATAATCTCCAGGGGTCAGTTCTCTCCACCCTCCAACCCCTGAGGGGACTAGGCCTCTAAGTTATGGCTTTTTACCTGTTCTTCCCCCCCTGGGAAGTTTGTACAGAGGTGGGAATAGGTAAAGAGATGCTGGAAAATTGAGGATTCTACGATATTTGTGCGTAATTTCTGCAGGGATGAGTGGTGGCTGGGACAAGTCATCATGGCAGTGCGGAACGGATGCAGAAGAAAAGGGAATAAGAACGACTCATGAGAGAAGAGAACGTCTCATCAGATAAGACGTCTCCGGTGAGTCACTGGATGTCGGGAATTATTTTACTTCTATATTGGATCAGTACTATATTCACTGTAATGTGATGTGACCTGAGCTGGTGTCTGTCCTATATGTGGTCTCTATATGGCGGTGTTGTAGATTATACCTGAGCTGGTGTCCGACCACTATGTGGTCTCTATATGGTGGTGTTGTAGGTTATACCTGAGCTGGTGTCTGACCTATATGTGGTCTCTATATGGCGGTGTTGTAGATTATACCTGAGCTGGTGTCTGACCTCTATGTGGTCTCTATATGGCGGTGTTGTAGGTTATACCTTCGCAAGCCCCGGCAAGGCTCCTCATCTCTTGTGAGTCCTTACACATACAATTCACAGAAAAAAAACACAGAAAAAATGGGACATCATTTACTCAAAAACACAGTACAAGGCCATACTTACAGCCAGGGCTGCCGTACAGGGGGTACAGCCGGTACTCCTGTACGGGGCCCGGTGAAATAAGGGGACCCGCTGCAAGCAGTCCACCTTATTTAACATTACAGAACAGTGCACACTGCACTGCGCAGCCGACCGCCACGGTCTCCATAGGGCCCGGCGGCGCTGCTGGGAGGGGGCCCGCGCTCCCGGTCACAGCTGTGTCACTCAGCGCAGTAACATGAACCGGGCCCTCCCCCTCTCTTTCTGTGGATGGGATGCGGAACAAATTGAAAACGTGTGGACCCTCCCCGAGGGGCGGGTCCTCCTGGATTCAAATTGTTCTGCATCCCTCCGCTGGGCCCGGCACGACGCAGCATGCCTAAAAGTGAAAAGGCCCGGCAGCTGCATCCTGTCACTGAATGCCTGGGCCCTGTGTCCCGAGCGCTCAGAGACAGGGCCTGGGAGTCGGGACCAAAGGTCCCCGACTCCCAGGGCTGCGCGGTGCCAGCGGTGCAGAGCGATGCCAGCGCTCCGCTCCACTGTACACACTGGCAGGCGTAATGCATTAGGCCTTCTGCCTGCCAGGCGCGGTCCTGTAGTGGTGACATAGATGGCATGGTGACATCATATCACCTCACCGCATATGCCGGACTCCTCTAGAAGCCAGCAGGGAGCTTGTCGCGGTCAGGAGTGGGAGTGAGGTGAGTTGTGTTTTGTTTTTGTTTTTTTCCTTCTACCTAAAGGGTCCCTGACTACAAGCTAAAGGGTTCCCTGACTACCTACAAAATAAAGGGGTCCCTAACTACCTACAAAATAAAGGGGGACCTGACTACCTACAAAATAAAGGGGTTCCTGACTACCTAAAAAATAAAGGGGGCCCTAACTAACTACAAAATAAAAGGGGTCCTGACTACCTAAAACTAAAGGGGGCCCTAACTTCATACAAAATAAAGGGGGCCCTAACTACCTACAAAATAAAGGGGGCCCTAACTCCCTACAAACTAAAGGGGGCCCTAACTCCCTACAAGCTAAAGAGGACCCTAACTCCCTACAAACTAAAGGAGACCCAAACTCCCTGCAAACTCAAGGGGACCCGAACTCCCTACAAACTAAAGGGGACCCTAACTCCCTGCAAACTAAAGGGGGCCCTAACTACCTACAAGCTAAAGGTGGCCCTAACCTCCTACAAACTATCTAAAGGGGGCCCTAACTACCTACAAACTAGCTAAAGTGGGCCCTAACTACCTACAAGCTAAAGGGGGCCCTAACTACCTACAAACAAACTAAAGGGGCCCTAACTACCTACAAACAAACTAAAGTAAACCCTGGCAACCTGCACACTAGCTAAAGGGGGGCCCTGACTGCCTGCACACTAGCTAAAGGAGGCCCTGACTACCTGCACATTAGTTAAAGGGGGCCCTGTCCTGGGGGCAACCACCTACCTACATACAAACTGACCCGCACAATATAGGTAAGTTGTACATTGTAAAATCCAACAAGAACTAAATGTAAAAACAATGGCACAATTGCATTTTTTTTTTGTTCACCCCAGAATTTTTTCTTCTTTTTCTGAGCTGTATGGGGCCCTAACATTTCTGATGGCGGCCCTGCTTACAGCTTAATGGCTGGACTGAAGACTGAGCCCAGTAGGAGGCAACACTGGCCCCTATGCTACTTGGGAAAGATAAACAGGTGCAGCTAATTGCTGAGCAGTAGCTCACACACCCCTCCACTAGGGAAACAATTAGATGATAAAAAACTGCACATTGACTTGATACCTATTCACAACAGTATGCAGAAAAACCACACTATAATACATGCGGAGATTGCACAAATACAAAAAAAAACTCAGTTTTCTCTTCTTTAGCTGCAAGTGCTGGTTTTTGTTAGGTTTTTCTATATTTAAATCCCATTTCTTTAACCCACTATTTAACAGTTCTGACACAAATCATTGTCTTCTGTTTCTATTTGTTTTTATTTGTGGTGTTAAACATTTTTATAGTTCTCTGATGCTTTGAAGTCTTCCTTGGTTTACCCATATGTTTTCCTTTTTTAACTCTCCATTTCCTTTAGGCGCTGTTCACATGGCGTTTTTGGATCCGACTTTGGATCCGTGTTGGATCCGAAAATCGGATCCAAAAACGCCTCAGCAATCGGATCCAAAACAGATCCAACACGTATCCAACACGCAGCTGAATGTTTGATGTGTGTTGGATACAGCAGGATCGCACCCTATAGTTTAAATAGGGCTCCTGCTGCATCTTTCGGATCAAGAACTGACATGTCAATTCTTGGGACGGAGCCGAAAGACGCAGTGAGACACATTGGGGATCACTCATGTGAACAACAAAACGTGTTTTACATTAAAAGCAATGTAAATCACACTGCTATTTATTAGATACGTGTTTGGATCCGTTTAGGGTCCGACAGACGGATCCAAACACGTATCTGAAAGCGTATGTTCACATGGACTCAACACACCATCTGAACGTACCCTTACTTGCACCAGATTTTATACACAGCTGATTGGAAACGACCTATGTCTATTGTAATGATCTGTGTTGGATTTCCATCTTAAAGTTTTATAATCTTTTTCATTGCTTCTATTAACAACTCTTTTGGAGCCATGTATTTTTTTTTTTTAAACTGTGTTTATTTCGATTTTAATTAAGCATAACATTTATGACATCACAACTAAATCAGTATGCGTGAAGCGGAAATACATATCCATAAAGGTAAGACATCAGATACAATCTAGAGCATTGTGTGAAACAGTCTAGTACATTCTCTGACGTCGCGAACAGTATTATGAAAAAACTGTCAATTTACTTATATCTAGATAATGATAAGTGACCAGAAAATCACATTCAAATCAAATACTACAATATAACCTGCAACATTAACCAACCAACCCTTTGCGTGGTCTAAGCATTCCACCGTGATCAGTGGTTGTACAGTTGTTCGGGTTAACCCGGGCTCCCTTTCTTACCCACCTCTGCCACATCGCCCCCCGCCCCCCCGCACGGGCACCCCCCTGCGCTGAAAGTAGTCCCCGAGCGAATTATAGAGTTCAGCCTTTTCTGGTTTAAAGGGGATGTATCGCTTCCTTACTTCGGCTCATTCACACTGCTCTGAGCTTCTCAACTCCTTGAATGCAGGGGCGTTTCTTCCCCTCCCAGCTGGATGACATCATCACTGCTGGCCTGAGACTCCCCCCCCCCCCCTCTGAGTCCACATATAACTGTGTCTCTCCCTATCAGTCTTATTTTATAAGAGCTGTATACATACCACAGGCTGCATTCAATCTAATCTGAGCACTAATCTCCTCTCACAGCTGGAGATGTATTACAGCTTTCTAAGAATGGCACAGATCTGCGTGTATGCAGGAGAGTTAGGCACAGGGTCAAAACTGTCATGTTTTCTCATTGTCCAATCTGCTGCAGTCTGTTTCTGCTAGGTGTGGAAACAGAAAAATGCTACGGCCCCTAACTGAGTCATTCTGTACAGCCCGTGAATCGACCCAGGGGCTGTACAGTGTAAATGAGCTCTCAGCTAGTGAAATGCAAGGAGGAGGGACTAGACCCACACTGGATATAAGTGTAAATAAAAACACAAGATAAGGGACACTGTGAGAACAAGGCAGCTTAGCTAATGACATCCAATTGCAAAGTTGCTTGTTTTCACTGTCCCCTTATTCTGAAGACCATTTAATGAAACAATAACACCCCTTTAATTTAAATTACATTTGCTGTAGCTATGAGAGATTTTTAGATTCTCTGTCCTAACACTGATACTGAGGACTGGACCGACTTAGACCGAAGGAGGTATTCCTTAGTCCAACGTTGAGGACAGTTCTTCCACCATGATAGCAATAGGATCTTGTGCCATGGATGTATTGCAGTTAGGTTGTAACCTGATGGGATCGTACCCTTCTAGTTGTTGACTGAGGTACCAGCTAGTGTCTCCGATTGGCACCATGTTTAAGCAGCGTTATAAGATCTGTAAGCACATTCCCTTTTAACTGCAGACTAATCTGAACTTTCACACATGCCACTATTTGTTTTGGAATTGCAAATTACAATGTATTTTCTTATTTTTGTACTTTTTTGTTCTTTTATTTTTCCTAGAAAAGAAGTATGGCATGAATTAAAATGATTTCCTTTTATTGTTTGTCCTCTTTGAGATATGTTTCATGAAGCCACCATGTTTTGCATAAAATCTGTGATTTATGTATTTGCAGTAAAGTAAAATAGCTCAGTAAATATCCTCTATGTGTGGTGATTGCATAGTTTTTGCCAGAGGTTGTATTACATGTGCTTTTGCTAACCAGAAGGTGGCAGTATTTTGGTAACTATGTTGCTTGATAATGACATCTTCAGACTGTATGTTTGCATTATTATCAATTTAATTTAAATTTATTCCTATCCTCTCCAGGGCCGCCATCAGAAATTTCAGGGCCCCCTACAGCTAAAGCGCCTGGGCCCCCCTGTTAATCCCGCCCCCTGTCAACCCAATTGCCCTGCCCCCACCATCCCCGTCCTACAATCCAACCCCAGAAAAAAAAAAGAGATGCCAGTGCGCCGTTGTCTTTGGATGAGTTCTTTGCTGAATTTTCCAGCATTCAGTTTATCTATATTTGTATACAAGGGCCAGCAAATTCCAACATGTCCCACGATATTCGACCAAACCAGCACACCAAGACCAATATAACCAAACAAATACCAATTTAATACATACCGCCACATATCACTATGTATGGTGACTAATTCCACTATAATCTTACTGGGCTAACCAGTGTACTAAGGCGATATTACCATTAACAACAAAATATACAAAGACAAAGTAATACCGCAACATCATCTCCACATATCTCCACTATAGAGATGCAGAATAATGCCACAATACTGTTACTGAATATAATCCAATACAATAAAACCAATATTACCACCATTACACTGACTATATAGGGGGACATGTATGAAAACTGTCTAGGTCTAAATCTCACTTTGGTGCCCCTAGCAAACCCGTCAGCATTCCACCCTTATTTTTCAGGACATATATAAATGAAAGTGGAGCCTGATTGGTTGCTATGGGCAACAAAGAAAGTCCTACATCTAGACAGTTTTCCTACATGTGGGGCCCCCAGTGGCAGATATAAGTGATTACAGTGCATTTACTTTTAGTAACTCACGGGGACATTTTAAAAAAGTCGTTCACTTCCCTTTTTTCTCCATCCGGTCCCAGGCCCACCATAAAGGATTTTCCCCCCGGCCAATTAAATTCGTCCCTGCAGAATTCACAACCCAAAAACACCTTGAGATTTCCTCACTTTATCATAACCCCAAACCGGGTACCCCACCCTATTTTAAAAAACCCCCCCACCCCTTATTCCCCCAAAATACTAAAAATTTAAACCTCTTTGGGGGCAGGGTCTTTATTTTTATAGGGGCCCCTTTTGTAGGTGGTAGCCGGGAAATTAGGCCCCCTTTTGGGTTTTGGAGAGAAAAAATTGGTGGGGCCCCCCTGGGGGAAACTTGGTGGGGCCCACTCAAGTTTCCCTACCCCCCCTGTTTTGTTGGGGCTCATTAAAGGGGCCCCTCCTCTCCCCTCACCGTGTGGGGTTTCCACAGGTAAAATTGGGGGGCCCCTTGACCCCGGGAAGGCCACCAAGGCCGGGGGGATTTGCTGGACCCCGCCCCAACCCCCTTTTGGGATTTTTTGGGACCCCGCAAATCTTGGGGGCCCTTGAGCGGGGGTTCCGGGCAAACCCCGGGGGCCCTTCATTTTGGGGCCCCACAAACCCCAGGGACCTTGAGGGGGGGCCCCCCAAAACCCTGGGGCCTTCAGGGGGCCCCCCAAATTCCCTGGGGGCCTTCACCCCAGGGGGCCTTACGGGGGCCCCCACATCCCCCTTGGCCTTCACTGGGGCCCCCACACCCCGGGGGGCCCTTCATGGGGCCCCCCAAACCCCGGGGGGCCCCTTTCAGGGCGGCCCCACACCCCCGGGGGCCCCTTCAGTGCGGCCCCCACACCCCCGGGGGCCCTTCAGTGCGGCCCCCAACCCCGGGGGCCCTTCATTGCGGCCCCACATTTGGGCCCCTTTTTCAGTGGGGCCCCTTCAATCCCGGGGGCCCCTTTAAAATGCGGCCCTCAAATCCCTGGGGGCCCCTTAAATGCCCCCTCACACCCCGGGGCCCCCTTTTCTTTTGGGGGCCCCACATCCCTTTTTGGGGCCCTTAAAGTGGGGCCCCTCCATTCCCTGGGGCCCTTCAAGTGGGGGCCCCACATCCCGGGGCCCCTTTAAAGTGCGGCCCCACCCCCCGGGGGGCCCTTCAGTGGGGGGCCCCCCCCAATCCCGGGGCCCCCTTCAGTGCGGCCCCCACACCCCTGGGCCCTTCAGTGCGGCCCCTAACATCCCGGGGGCCCTTCAGGGGGCCCCCAAATCCCTGGGGGCCCTTCATGGGGGCCCCCCCATCCCTGGGGCCCTTCAGTGCGGCCCCCCACCCCCGGGGGCCCTTCAGTGGGGGCCCTCACACCCCGGGGCCCTTTCAGTGCGGCCCCCCCATCCCGGGGGCCCTTCAGTGCGGCCCTCACATCCCGGGGGCCCATCCGTCGGCCCCCCCCCCCCCGGGGGCCCTTTAAAATGCGGCCCTCCACCCCTGGGGCCCTTCAGTGGGCCCCCACACCCCGGGGGCCTTTCAGTGGGGGCCCCCCACATGCCGGGGGCCTTCACGGGGGCCCCTTCAGTGGGGCCCCTCAATCCCGGGGGGCCCTTTTCAGTGGGGCCCTCACATCCGGGGGGCCCTTCATTGCGGCCCCCAACCCCGGGGCCCCTTCAGTGCGGCCCCCCCCCCAACCCCCATTCCCGGGCCCCCTTTCCCCCCATGGGGCCCCTCACATCCCTGGGGCCCTTAAAATGCCCCCTTCACACCCCGGGGGGCCCTTTCAGTGCGGCCCCCAAATCCCTGGGGCCCTTCAGTGGGCCCCCAAACCCCGGGGGGCCCCTTCATTGGGGCCCTCAACCCCTGGGGCCCTTCAGGCCCCCCTCACACCCCGGGGCCCCTTTAAGTGGGGGCTCTCACATCCCTGGGGCCCTTCAGTGGGGGGCCCTCACATCCCTGGGGCCCTTTTCAATGGGGCTCAAAAGGATTTTGAAGTGGCCGGGCCAAAAAATTTCAGGGGCCCCCCCTGAAGTTAAGTTAAACAAAATTTGGTTTACATTACACAGTTGAGTCTCCTTCCTTTTTGCATCACCCCTGCGGGAACGGAGCAGGGGGGCCCCCTTTTCCTCCTCCCTCTGGTTGCAGGCAAAATCAGGGGACTGCCGGTCCAGGGGCGGAAACTCACTGATTAAAATTAGATGACGTCCCCGGCGCCAAGGGGGGGAGGGGGGGGGCCCGACTGCCCCGTTCGGGGAGCTAAAGCAGAAGTAAGGAGACTCAATCTGTGTAATTAAACCTATTGCAAAAAAATTTAACTTCCCAGCGGGGGCCCCCTCCCGACAGCAGTTTGTTTCCCAATGGTAAAAAGGAGAGCAACCAAACGGCCCTAATCTCTGTACCTTTAAAGGGGGGGGGGGGGGGGGGGGGGGGGGGGGGGGGGGGGGGGGGGCGGGGGCCGCCGCCCCCGCGGGCGGGCCCGCGCCGCGGCGGCCCGCCGCGGCGGGGGGGGGGCGGGGGGGGGGGGGGGGGGGGGGGGGGGGGGGGGGGGGCGTGGGGTGAAGAAAAGGGGGGGGGGCCTCCCGGGGAAAACGGGGGGGCCCCCCCTTTTCTTCACTTTTGGGCCGGGCCCCATAGGGGCGTAGGGGTTCAAACCCCCCTAATGGGGGCCCCCCTGACCCTCCCCTTACTTAGAGGCCCAACCAAGTAATGACTTTTTTTACGGGAAAAATTTTGCTGTCTCTTTGAGGTAAAACATCTTTTGGGCCCATTAGGGGAAATGCTTTAAACTTTTGTTTTAAAAATTACATATTCAAGCATTTGTTTTTTTACTTGTTTTTTTTTAAAGTACAGCAGAATATGTTTGGCACTATAAAAAAAAAGATTTATTATATATATTATATATATTAAAAATTTTTTATATATTTTTGGGGTTTTGTGTTTTGGTGTGTACACACATTTTAATATATATATTTTTTAAATTTATAAAATAAAATATATATATATAATATATTTATATATATATTTTTATATTTTTATTTTTATATTTTTAAATTTTTTTAAGCATTCAATGAATGCTGGGCTGCTGCTTTAGGGGGCATTCAGTTTGGATATACGGTATATCATATGGTTTTTATGTTCAGGACTTAAAAGCCCATCTTTTTTCATCAAAAGGGCCATAACTAAGGAAAAACCCAACCCCCACATGTCCCAAAAACCCCACAACACACATTTTTTTATTATTTCAAAAATTAAGCAAAAATGGAATAGCATGTGTGAAAAACTAAGAACACTCCATTAATCAATAGCTTGAAGAGATCCACCTTTAGCACCAATAACCAAATCATTTTCTGCATGACTTTCAGTCCCTCACATTGAAATGAACTAGCTCCTAATAATGACAGGGCTAACTGTAACCACCTATCTTGCGCCTTATTGCGCTGTATCAGCCCTTATTTACCACCCACCATTTTTTTCAAAAAAAAAATTTATTTACAAAGATGCATCTGCAAGTTGCCCCCCTTTCCAAAGGACCCGGGGGGAACCCAAAATTTGGAAACCCCCCTGGGGGCCCCCCCAAAAAATTGGGGGTGGGAAAATTGGGGGGGGCTCCTTTTCCCCCCTTTTTATTTCCCAGGCCCCCCCCTTGGGGGGTTTCCCTTTGGCCTTTTGGGGGGTTTTTAAAAGGGGGGGAATTTTTTAAACCCTTGGCCAGTACTGAAAATTTTTTGTACAAAATTTTTTGGAAATTTTGGGAAAAAAATAGTGGGTAGTGTTTAGGGGAATGTTTTAGCACAATCAGGCACAAGATAGGTAACCCCATTAGGCAGTTCCAGTTAGCGTTATCATTTTTAGGAACTGGTTAGTTCCAATTGTTCTCCTAGGCACCTCATACCGAAAAAATCTGTTGATCATTATGCGAGTGTGACATTTGGGGTCTGTGCTTTTACCCATTTTCTGCTATGTAAACCCTCTCCAAATAATTATAATTAAAAGTGAAGTTTTAAAACACATATTGAGATCACTACTGATGGATTTCATTTTGCTTTTGGCAAAATTTGTTCTCATATTTATTTTTTCACACACTACTTTTTGCCTAGTTTTTGTTAAATAAATAATAACACAGTGGAATCTGTCGTGTGTTGCTTCTTACCGGAGGTTATATTTACCTAAATTTAGGACCTTGTAAGGACCATACTTTTTTCTACTATTATATCCTGATATGTAGAATCATAGAACTTAAAGAGGGTGTAAATTTCCCCCTTTTCAATGACCCATAGTCCTTTTTTGAAACAATCCCCAAAAATTTTTGGTCAAAATTTTATTTTCTTTAATTCAAAGAGAAAATAATTTCACGACCACATTTTTTAAACCCCCCCGGGGAGGACACAACCAGTTTTGAACCAAAAGACACAACCCAATTTTTCAAATCTGATATGTCAATTTATGTGGGAATAAAATGTGGGCGGTTATAAGATTATTTACTGAGAAAACTCCCGGTAGTATCTTTTTAAAAACCTTTTAAAAAGTTTTTAAAAATGGGTTGAAATCAAAACTTTCCAGCTTTTAGTTTCCAGGCTCACTTTATGACCCCTTTTTGGAAATTGGCACCACATTGGCCAAGTGCCAGTTCTGTGGCACAGACCTTGCCATTATAGAATCAATACCTATTATAAACAAAGGTCTCTGTGTTATGGTAATAAGTTCATTTTTGGAAATTGGCACCACATTGGCCAAGTGCCAGTTCTGTGGCACAGACCTTGCCATTATAGAATCAATACATATTATAAACAAAGGTCTGTATGTTATGGTAATAAGTTCCTGCAGGACCTGGTGAATTGTTTATTTTAATGCTTTTAAAGGGGTCTTCTCGCTACAAAGTTCATATCTCTAATGATAGGGACAGTAAAAATAAGCACTTTTGAAATTGGTTTGTATTACCTAAATCATTTAGTATAGCAGATATAAAATAATCTATGTAACTAAACTAAAACTGCAGCCATGCCCCCTTTTCTGGCAGACTGATATTTCATTCAGCCTATTTAGACACACCCCCTGGATGGGACACCCCCCCTGTGCTGTGATTGGCTGCCTGCACTCTGTGCTTTATTCCCCTCTGAGCTGTGTAAAATTAAAGTAAAACTAGCTGCTTGTGAGAAGTTAAATGTAAGCAATCCCGGCACTCTTACAGAAGATTCCTCGGAGGCGTAGTGACAAAAAGTGACACTCTCTTTATTGAAAAACTTGTAAAATAGCTTATAAAATCATTGAAATATGAAACAGTTTACGCGTTTCAGGCTCAGCTAGTGGCCCTTATTCATAACTAACACACACATCTTAAAGACTTCCTCATATAGCTAATTTCACGGGTCAATCTAGGTCTCTCACCTGAGTGATTAACCCTCAAAAGTAAAGATGAAATTAAATACTCCTTGAGTTCACATATCGACATCAAATATATACACATATATTAACACATATTTTAACACATAAAATTAAAATAGGAGAAATGCGGCAAGCTTATGTACCATTATAACAAGAAAAACACATAATCTATTTAGTACAAAACTAGCAAACGTGACTAATAAATATACATAAGATCTGATTTAAGATTCAAACCCCGAGGAAACCTAGTGTCAAGGGTAAGGATCCAGTATGCTTCCCTATTCATAAGGGCCTTCCTCCAATCCCCTCCTCTCATGGGTCTATTAACCTGTTCTATTGCCTGAACTTTAAATGAAGTTAAATTGCCCTGATGAACATCTAAAAAATGCTTGGCTGCCCCTGAAATTTTGCGGAGACTAATCTGTTTGGAATCATGGATGTGCTCTCTAATACGTATATATAAATTCCTAGTGGTACATCCCACATACTGCATACCACATATATCGCACCATATCAGATAGACCACATATGAACAACGGCAATTGAGAAAGCTCTGAACCTTATACTGCTTGCCTGTAACGGCAGAAGTGAAGATATCCGATTTTACCATAAATTTTCAGAGGATACATCTACTCATGCCACATTTAAAAGATCCCTTGAAGTCTATCCACGTGTGTCGCCTAGGTTTCACAGATGAAATAAACATGCTTGGAGAGATCATGTTCCCTAGCGTGCGTGGTCTTGTGGATATGAACTTACATCCTTTCTTAAGTATGTCCCGCAATTCCGGGTCTATAGTAAGTATGGGTAAATGCTTCTGTACAATATGTACTATATCCTGATATTGTTTACTGTACTGTGTCCTAAAGTATATGTTTGATTCGTCCGAGCGCATATTCTTATTTTTCGAGGAAAAAATCAATTCACTCCTATCCTTATTCTCAGCGATACCTAAGGCTCTATGAATGTACCTCATCTTGTAGCCCCTACTTCTAAGCATATTAATGACTACCTTTTTCTCCTGATCATAGTAACCCACCTCACTGCAATTCCTCTTGGACCTAATAAACTCTCCCACCGGAAGATTATTAATAACATGTAGCGGGTGGCAGCTGGAGGCATGCAAAATGCCATTTCCAGAGATCTCTTTCATGTAGGTGGTACTATAGACTTTACCGGCCACTGGATCTCCTAACAATATTAAATCCAAAAAATTTATTTCACTTTTTTGCGTCTCAAATGTAAAAACCAAATTGTCTTGATTAGTATTGATATATTCCACAAATTTTGGTATGGAGGTAGATGAACCCTGCCAAACTAACAGGGTATCATCTATATACCTCCCATACAAAAATATATCATCAGAAAAGATGTTATTGGTGGAATATATGTATCTCTCCTCCCAATAAGATACAAAAACTAGCTGCTTGTGCTGGCTGTGTAATAAAAGTTGTCAGAGCTCCTCTCTATGCTCATCTCCCAGCTGTATGAGAAGGATCTGGGCAATTACTGAGTCTCTAGCTGCTAGATTCACTCTCCCCTCATATAACACAGTCTTATATACTGCCCCCCTCACATAACACAGCCTTATACATTCTGTTCCCCTCTATGTCCTTTCTGATAACAGAGGGGGGAGCAGTTTGTATTTCTCACATTTGTTTAATCATTTCAGGCTGTATGTATAACTGCTTACAGCAATTTAGGTGTTCTGCTTACAATGAGCTTGTGCAGCCTGGAAGGGAGTTGACAGCTCTGCAGACATGATAATCATTGCAGGAGGTCTGCAGAGCTGTGACATCCTCTCTTTTCCACTGCTCACACAGAATGATGATGTCACCAGTCTTCAGTGAGAAAAAATGCCTACTGGGAGGAGAGACCCGCCTACTGGAAGGAGTGATACAACTATTGGAAGGATAGACCTGCCTACTGGGAGGAGAGACTCACCTACTGGGAGGAGAGACACGCCCCTGGATTTGAAGCTGTAACAAAGAAACAGCTCAAGTCTGCGAAAGCCAGTGATGAGAAAACCCCTTTAAGGTATTTACCCCTTATCGCTGCAGTGTCACTTTATGTGGGAATAACTATTACTTTTACCTATCTATGTGAATTAGGGATTGTTTTCTTGTAACTCATTCTGCTTTAGGTCAGTAATACATTTCAGTATATACAATCCTTATTTATTTGTGAAAAACATCAAAATATTGTGAAATTTGGAAAAATTTGCAATTTTCAAAGTTCATAAATTTCTTTATGTAAACAGTTATACCACACAATTTTTTTTATATCTAGCATCTTCCATATGTCTACCATATGTTGGTATCAAAAGTTTATAATAATATTTCACATTTTCAATAAAATGTTTAAGGAACCAGTCCAGTTCTGACATGGCTTTGAGGGTCTTGACACCCCCATTAATGACTCAATCTTAGAAACTACACCCCTTAAACTATTCAAAACAGCATTTAGGAAGATTTGAACCCTTTGGGGGTTTCACTGTTAAATATAATTTAATGTTTAATCATGTACAACAGTTAATCTCATTCTAACAAACATACAGAAATTTAATACAGGCATTTACACACACATGCTATTTTGGAAAACTGCTAGTACAAGGGGAGGAGGCTGGAGTTGAATAGAGGGCGAACCCGATATTTTTAACAGTGATCCAAATAAGGACATATATCAACCAATACTGCATCAGCCAGTTAAGAGTCACACCCACACAAAAAAGGGATATAAGGAAGGGTGTGGACAACCTAAGAGATGGAACCCTAGGGCGTAGCCAATGAATCTTGGAGAAGGACATACAGTATGGGCGGCATGTACGAAATTTGGCATTTAAACGCCAAATTTTATGCACATAATCATAGCCTAGAATGCACCTGATTTATGAACCCGCTCTACAGAGGGTCATAAATCAGGCGCATTCTAGTGCTAAGAAGACATTTCTGGCTCAGGTATACCACTTTGAAAGTGGTCTACCTGTTCCAGCAGTAATGCGCCTAGAATTTCCATAACGAAGCTATAAATCTATAGCTTCGTATGGTTCTAGAGTACCCCGCCTCCTGCACGCCCCCCGAAATCAGGTGCATTACAAAGTGCCGCTTGTGCTCTATAATGCGCCTTATATGGGCGTATGGGAGGCATTACACCAATGCGAATGGGGCTGCATCTGATATCAGGCTGAAAATATGCCAGACATCTGGCGCAGCCCCGTTCATACATGCCACCTTATGTGTCTACAAGGAGGATGAGGCCTTTTCTGGAGAACAGAAGGATGGGCTCTTCCATCTACACATTCTAACGCACATTCAGAGAGGGTACTGTAAGGTATATTTGATATATATACTTTATGTTCCTGTAACATTTGTAACATCATAAGCCTCATTGAGGTAGTTGAGTTCTGATTTAAATAACACTTCTGATAAACCTAGAGATGCATTAATATTAAGCCAGGATATATTTTTATATGACCGTCAACTCAACTCAAATACTCAGGGAAATCATACATCTGTTACCTTGTCATTAACTAAATATATTATTTCTTACATATATTTTTTACATTTATTACAGTACATTTCGTACATTCTTACATTCAAATTAAAGAAAAGTGGAGGTGACATTTCAAAATGTAACTTTTACTGCAGATATTCAATTTTTATCTATTATTCAATAGTACACAGTAGATGTAGTAGACCAGGATAATGCAACTCAACATTGATTATCCTAATTCTGCTGTTTTTAGAGATATCTCGTATGTGGCCCTAGTGCATTATTTGGCTCAACCACAAGTCTCAGAATCCGAGGAGCACCTACTGGATTTTGGGGTCTTTTTAGACACTATTTAAGATGCTAAAACTTAATAAACACCCCTATAAAGACCTAATTTTGGAAACTAAACCCCATGAAGAATATATGTGGTGTAGTGAGTATACCGACCCCAAGAGGTGCTTCACAGATTTTATTACTGTTAGGTAGTGAAAATGGTAAATTAATTTTTTTCCAACAATCTGCAATTTTAGCTGAAAATGTTTCATTTTCACAAGCAATCCCGAAAAAAAGCACCTTAAAATTTGTTATGCCATTTCTTCCAAGTTTGGCAATACCCTATATGTGGGTGTAATTTGCTGTTTGGGTTTCATGGCAGGGTGTACAATGGAAGGATCAGTATTTGACTTTTAGAACACAGATTTTGGTTGGTGCCATTTCGCATTTGCAAAGACCCCCAAAGTACCAGAACAGGTGAAATCTTCCAGAAGTGTCCATAAAACTTTCTGATGCTTGAGAAAGGAGGTTAAATATATTTGAAACGTCACAGTCAGGTGCACATCTCGCTTCTTGTTAGGCGGCTCCCCGCTTTTCCTCTTGGAACATACTGAGATTATGCAAAACTGATTAAATGGATCAATAGCTGCAAAAACTTAAGTATATCACAGCTCTTTTTCTATATATTTTTAATGCAATTTGTAGTGAAAAGAAAGTTTTATGGACACTTTTGATGAAGTTTAAATAAATGGAAATAAGTACTTCATAGTCTCCTATATATTATGCATTGATTAAAGAGAGTCAGGTGGAAGCTCTGCTTTTGACTATGCGTTAGTGGTTATACTGCTGCAATACTTTTTATAAGTTGGTACATCTATATATTTCAGAAAACTTCCAGAAGTCACCCCATTTTAGATTCAACACTCCTCAAGGAACTCATCTTTGGGTGTATTGTGCATTTTGGGGCCACAGATGTTTCGCAGTTTAATTCGCATTGGGCTGTGTAAATGGGGAAAAAAATTACACAATAACTTTACTATGCAGGCCGATACAATTAACGCAATACCAATTTTATATATATTTTTAAATGTTATTACTTTTACACAATAGAAATACGTTTGTAACAAATTTTGTTTTTAGATTGTCATAATCCAACAGACATAAGTTTTTTATTTTTCTGTATATGGAGCTGCGGGATGAGTTGATGTTTGTATTGGTACCACTTTGAGGTTCTTATGATCTTAGTAGTGTTTTTTTTTATTTTTTTTTTATAGTGTTCACCATGTGGTAAAATAAAATTACATGCCAGCTCTACTCAGCAGGTTGATCCGATTACAGCGATACCCAATTTGTATATTTTTTGTTTTATAACTTTTGACAATAAAAATAAATTTTTTTTAAAAAAAAAGAAAAAAACACTTTTGCATCGCCGTAGTCTGAGAGCCATAACTTTATTTTTTTTCTGTATAGAGCTATCGGGCTTGTTTTTTGTGATGTTTGTCGATGTTTTTATTGGTACCATTTTTGGGCGACATGACTTTTTGGTCACCTTTTAATTCATTAATTCTTCATCGGGAGGCAGGATGAAAAAAAAATACAGCAATTCTGAAAATGTTTTTTATTTTTATTTTCAACAGCACTTAACGTGAAGTGCTCGTGTTCGTTGCATGTTAGTTTTATTCTGTGAGTTGATACGATTATGGCAATACCCAATTTATATATTTTTTTTTATTTTGCAGTGTTTTTATTGTTTTATTACAACAAAATTTATTCATTGCTATCTTCTGATAGCCATAACTTTTTTTCCCCCTATATAAGAAGCTGTATTAGCGCTGACGTTTTCATTGGTACTACTTTGGGGTTTATATGACTTTTTGATCACTTTTTATGTACTGTGGGTCGCAAAAATTGCAATTCTGTCACTGTTTTTTATTTTATTTTATAGCATTCATTGGCCCGGTTAAATAAAGTGACAGATGTATAGATTAGGTCGTTATGGACGCAATAATACCAAATATGTGTACTTAATTTATTTTTGATCTTTTTTGGGGTGATTTGTACATGGTAATGGAAAAAGGACGGTGTGTGTGTTTACTTTATTTTTCTGCGTTTGTGTTTAACGTTTTTTTCACTTTTTTTTTATTCTCACACTATTTACACTTTTCCCTATAGAGGACTTAAAGGAGTTTTATCATTACATGCCTTCGTACACTTAAGTTGCTTCTATCTGTTACAGCTTCAACTCCAAGGCTAAGTCTCCCCTCCCTGTAGGCGTGTCTCCTCCCAGTAGGCGTGTCTTCCCTCACTGAAGAGTTGTGACATCATCATTGTGTGTGAGCAGTGGTATGGAGGGGATGTCACAGCTCTGCAGACCTCCTGCAATAATCAGTTCTCATGCCTGCAGAGCTGTCCACTCCAGGCTGCACAAGTTCCTTGTAACCAGAACACCTGCATTGGTGTAAGCAGTTATACATACAATCTGAACTGAGGAAACTAATGTGAAAAATGCACTCTGCTACCCCTCTGTTATCAGGCAGGAGGTAAAGCAGACTTATAAGGCTGTCATATGGGGGGAGCACAGGGTATTAGACTGTGTTATATGATGGAGAGTGAATCTAGCAGCTACAGACTCAGTAATTGCCTATATCCTTTACAAAGAACTATCACTGGCAGATGAGTATAGAGAAGAGCTGAGACAGCCTTTATTATACAGACACAGTCATCACAGGCAGTTTGTTTCACTTTCGTTTTCCACAGCTCAGAGGGGAGTAAGCACAGAGTACAGGCAACCAATCACAGCACAGGTGACGTGTCCCATCCAGGGGGCATGTCCCAACAGGATGAATGAAATATCAGTCAGCCAATCACAGAAAAGTGGGCGTGGCCCGACCAACTGCTGCAGAAATAGCTATAGATGCACAGATTAGCTCATATCTGCTATACTAGATGATTTCGGTAATGCAAACCAATTGCAAAAGTGCTTATTTTTACTGTCCCCATCATTAGAGATATGATCTTTAATCGAGAAATCCCCTTTAACTTCAGAGATCTATAGATTGCTGTTATCACACAAAACAATACATGCTTGTGCTGTTATGTGTGAGGGAACTGCCATCACCCTGGAAACTGTCAGTCACCTGGGTGGTGATTTCACAGACAGCACAGGAGTCTTCGTTAGGCTTCTGGGTTATCAGGTAAGCCATCGGAGCCCGCGATCACACCACAGGGGAGTCCGATGGTGACAGAAGGAGCCCCCTCCCTCTGAATTTCCCTTAGCTGCCGCAGTGACTGTATTATACAGCTGACTTTATCTGCTGATTGTGTGAGCTCCATTCGTGAGCCCGGCCGATATCCTGAACATGCTGGTATGTCCGATTTTGACAAATGACATACCGGTACCTCCTTTTGTGTGAAGGGGTTAATATAAAATTCAGATTTTACATCAACTATACCAACTGCTCTGCTAAATTAACTATTTCTAAATATCTTTGTATGAATGTGTTATTCAATGAGATAATTAATTTCTTCCATTTTTTTTATGGTATTAACACTAACTAAAGCAATCCTAAAAATATTCATTTTTAAGCAGCTCTCTATTAATGACCTACAGAGGATATACACTCACCAGCCACTTTATTAGGTACACCTGTCCAACTGCTCGTTAACACTTAATTTCTAATCAGCCAATCACATGGCGGCAACTCAGTGCATTTAGGCATGTAGACATGGTCAAGACAATCTCCTGCAGTTCAAACCGAGCATCAGTATTGGGGAAGAAAGGTGATTTGATTGCCTTTGAACATGGCATGGTTGTTGGTGCCAGAAGGGCTTGGTCTGAGTATTTCAGAAACTGCTGATCTCCTGGATTTTCACGCACAACCATCTCTATGGTTTACAGAGAATGGTCCGAAAAAGAAAAAACATCCAGTGAGCGGCAGTCCTGCGGGCGGAAATGCCTTGTTGATGCCAGAGGTCAAAGGAGAATGGGCAGACTGGTTCGAGCTGATAGAAAGGCAACAGTGACTCAAATAGCCACCCGTTACAACCAAGGTAGGCAGAAGAGCATCTCTGAACGCACAGTACGGCGAACTTTGAGGCAGATGGGCTACAGCAGCAGAAGACCACACCGGGTGCCACTCCTTTCAGCTAAGTACAGGAAACTGAGGCTCCAATTTGCCCAAGCTCATCGAAATTGGTCATTAGAGAAGATTGGAAAAACGTTGCCTGGTCTGATGAGTCTCGATTTCTGCTGCGACATTCGGATGGTAGGGTCAAATTTGGCGTCAACAACATGAAAGTCATGGATCCATCCTGCCTTGTATCAACGGTTCAGGCTGGTGGGTGGTGGTGTCATGGTGTGGGGAATATTTTCTTGGCACTCTTTGGGCCCCTTGGTACCAATTGAGCATCGTTGCAACACCTTGTGGAATCTATGCCACGAAGAATTGAGGCAGTTCTGAAGGCAAAAGGGGGTCCAACCCGTTACTAGCATGGTGTACCTAATAAAGTGGCCGGTGAGTCTATCACCTCCAGGGAAACCTTGTGAAGTTACAGAAGACTAAAATATAAACACTTTCTCAAATATGTTTCATTAGGAAAATGAAAGCATTTCCCTTATAGTTCAGTAAAAAAAAGTTCAATATTAACTTATAGAATCTGCTTGGTTTTGGGGTACCTTAATAATTGATCAAGTACAACTGGATCTTTAAAGGGTATATTACAAAGGATAATATGCTGGAAAAAAGGGAAAAAAAGGAAAGATTCTGGTAAAGAGACCTAACTGACCTTGTGCGCCATCTTTTATACCAGACAAACCCACACATATGGCCCATCCATTGCCCACCCCTGGAACACCACCAAGAACTCACTTAACCAATCAGCCCAGGTCTTATACAGTCTACAGAGTTCATTGTAGAGGTCATTTCTTCCAGTCGATGTCCTTCTTGATCCAGAGGTCAACAGCCTTGCTGGACAGGTCACATTGTTTCAGTGACTCCCCTCAGGCCTGGTTGAATCATCAATCACATGTCCCTGAAGGGAGGGGGTGATCCATCCAGGTGTCTAACTTCCTGCCAGGAGGTGATGGTATTATCCCTTAGGAAAGTTGTCTTCTGTGGTTCTCAAACAGATGGCAATGTCCATTGTTTATTCAAGGGGGGTTGCATATATTTATGATCACTAGATGTCATCTACTCCAGTCTGTCTTGTCTTTCCTGATATGGTCAGCAGACTTTAATCCTTTGGCTGGATACGGAGTATATATAATATCCATTTCAAATTTAACATAACTCTGCTCTACAAGTCAGTATGATTAAAGAATACAACATATAGTTTTTTCAGCCTTACTACTTTTAAAAAATAAAAAACTTGAAAAAACACAGGTTCTTCTGCTTGTCACATTCTGTTTTTTTTCTGTCTTCTGAGCTATGTGAGGACTTGTTTGCTTGTTGTTAGGTGAGCTGCAGTTTTGTTTCTTCTTTTTTTACCATTTTTGGGTAAATAACATAATATGATCACTTTTTATTCCTTGTTTTTTTTTGGGACACAAATTTTTCAAAACAGACATGAATTCAGGCACTGAACAAGGTTGTATTTTTTTCTTCAGTGTTTGATGAGTGAGATAAGTAACATGATATTTCAGACATATATGGATGTGGAGATCTGTTCATTTTTTGTATTGCTAACATTTTTTACTTCATAAATAGGATTCTTCTTATACCTGTAAAAACTTTACATTCTTTAGACCCAGTAAGGGTCCCTGTCTAACCATTTAGATGCTGTTGTCACTATTGACTGAGGCATTTGAGGTAAAACACTATAAATGTATGACAGATGTTGTCAATGGGTTAATGGGAATCCTCAGGACTTCTTAGCATAGGTCATTAATGTTTGACCAGTGGGCTCCAACCTATGGGAATACAAATCCATAACTTTGGTGATCCTCAAGGATCTCTTCCCCTACCAATAAAATGTTGTTGATCTGTCTTAAAAATAGGCCAGAAATCCCCTTTAAACAATATATTGAATCCAATTATTATAATATATTGAATCCTATTACTATAATATAAGGTAAAAAAATATAGAAAAAAAAGTTAAGAAATATTAAATGGTATTTTCAATTCATTTTCCATAAAACTAGAATCTCATAGCCAAATGCTCATAGAGGAAGTTGTTAATTCACAGTGCAATCTTGAAAGTCAAAACTAAATTTATTTTGGTTGAAAATAATTTAAGCAGATATCAGGAAATGGAAAGATCCTTTGGAAACTTGCAATTCCCATTTTAAAGTTGGACAGTATCCCAGAACACAAAATGCCACTGCCTAAAATAGAGCGTATTTTGTAATTTTCTATTACTTTGAAATGAAAAGAGCTGTATGTTTAGGTTCCTTGTAATGGGTAGATATATTTTTGCAATAATGTGTTCTCTAAGTAGAAAGCAAAATATTACACAGAAGAGCTTTTATTTTAAATATCTTCTTATTTTCTCATCTGTACATGAGACATTGCAGTAAGAAGGTTTATAA
>JAODAL010025923.1:0-57704 GCA_025379985.1 Phyllomedusa bahiana | reverse complement strand
TTATTTTTTTTTTTAAAAATTTTTTTTTTGGGGGGGTTTTTTGTACAAAAAGTTTTTTTTTAAAAATTTTAAAAACTGTATGAACTATAGCACCCCCATAATGGTGAAGCACCATAGAGGTCTCAAAGTTGAGGTGGAAAAAAAAAAAAGTTTCAAAATAACAAAAAAATATGAAAAGTTCAAATCACCCCCCTTTTGCAATTTTACCAATTAAAATGAACATCATTTATCCCGTACACTGAACACCGTAAAAAAAATAAAAATTTCAAAACACTAAAATTGCAGGTTTTGGTAATTTCACATCCCCTAAAAATTGGACTAAAGTTAATCAAAATGTATTCCAAACTGGTACCAATAAAAAGTGCACTTCAGCCAGCAAAAAATGCCCCAACTCAAGTCTGTAGGCATTAGTACAAAAAAAAAGTTATCGGTCACAGAAAATGGCGCCACTCCGCAAATTTAAAAAATAGAAAATGTTTGGAATCTTTTTACATTACCAAAACCCTACATGTTTGGTATTGCCGGATTCGTATCAACTTGAAGAATACAGTTAACACATCATTTTTACTGAACATTGAACGCCATAAAAGCAACACAGCTGCAAACATGGCGCAAGTACCTTTCTCTTCACAATTTGTCCCACTTACAATTTTTTCGCAGTTTCCCAGTAGATTCTATGGTAATATAAATAACATCATTAGAAAGTACATAATCTTGTCCCACAAAATAAAAGCTCTCATGTGTCTATGTAGATGAAAAAATAGAGTTATGGCTCTGGGAAGGTGAGAAGGGAAAAACAAATGTGAAAAAAAATAAAAAATAAGCCTCAGCGTTAAAGGGCTAAAAAGCTTCTCCTGATTTTTTTTTTTTCCGGCTAGATGTCACAAGCAAGGAAACATGGATACATTTTAACATGATTTCACTTTATTTGAACAGTCCATTTAAAAAGGGAAAACCACCCGTGTCCCATGTTCTCAAATGTAAAGCACAAATTATGTTAAAAAGCTGTAAAAAAAATAAAATAAAAAAGTCAAACTGGCATTGTCAGCTTTTTAAGAATCGGTCTTCAATAGTTAAATCTCAGAGGTAAAGCATCAATTAATAACATATTTCTGTATGGACAGGCTGTGGGAGAAGACGTAATGCTATAATAATTTTAAAGTGCCCCCCTTCAGAAAACAAGCAAAAGAAGCCAAAGATAAGATGTTATAAAATGACAGTGTAATGAGGCGCCAGGACTCGCGTGCTCCTTCCTATTCATGCTAGTTGCGTTGTCAGCATGATTTATTTTTTGTAACCAAAAATAGTGGAACCAAATGAGGCATACATCCTAAAAAGGCCGGCTGCAGGGGGCCAGAATGAGGATGTATCTTAGCACATGTATCATGACAGCAATACATGGGCCCCCAGTGGTTCTCTTGAACTGTATTTACCTTATTATCTCTGCAGGCAGGGGTAGGAGGATTTTGCAGTTCGAATATAAAAGCTGCCGTGTTCGAGAAGACCTGTGACCTCTCCTGACATTGTCTGTTTTAGTTAATCCTTGTGTTCCCTATGAAATAACAATCCTGGAGCCTCTTCTCTTATATCTCTGTGTTGTGCTGTTCCTCCGTTATTGCTCCTAGAAATGTATTACTGAATCAGTCACATGGGTGTTACTACTTGTCAAAGGGGTGTGTCTCTGCACACAATGTCAGCACTGATTGGACAATGTCAAACTGTGCAGGGAGATGCTCCAAACTGGTAACACCCAGCTGACAGATTGGTTATTAATTTCTAGGAGGAAAGTAGAGCATAAAGATACAGGGAAGATGCTCCAGAATTGTTATCTCATGGGGAACACAAGTATTTACTAAAACAGACAGGAGAGGTCACAGGTCCTCTTTAAAGCCAGAGTCAAGCAGCCTGGATTTCCTTTTTTTGGAAAACAATACAATACAGGTGACTCCAGGAAGCAACTTGGGATTCAGGTACAGATATGTCTCCTTAGGGTGCTTTCACACAGCGCAGTTTTAACCGCTCCAATTAAACTGCCTTTATTACCAGCAAGCTTCTTTCAGTTGTCTAAATTGTTCAGAAAGGTGTTCCAAGTAATCAATTACTGTGTTTGAAGTCCTGTGGATACAAACACTAAGGCTATGTTCACACGGCTTAATTGCGGGCACATAATTACGCCCCCGCAATTACGCCGTGTGACGGGGCGGGATGGGGGGAGTAACGGGGGGCCGGCACTTCCCCGGGCCCCTTTAACATCACTGCAAGCGGCGCGTATACGCCGCTAAAAGTGACATGTGAATTTCTCCCCCCCCGGGGTGGTTTCGGGGGGCGGGAGAGGAACGTAATCCATAGTTTCCTATGAGAACTGTGAAAAAAACCGTAATAAAATGGGCCGTTTTCGGCGCACTTCGGCGCGTAATTACGGACCAAATACGGCCCTTTTTTAAGCCGTTGAAAACCCTTTAAAGGGGTGCTTCAACGGAGGTTTTGATGTTTTTTTTGTGCGAAAGGACAGCAATTAATGCTGTAAAATTGTTGCACAAAAAAACCCCGAAAAAAATTTTTACCGGCACGATTTTTACCGCGATTTTTGCCAGTTTTTGTGTGCAGCAATGTACAGCATTAATTGCTGTGCCTTACTGCACAAAAAATGCATCAAAAATGCATTGTGTGAAAACACCCTGTTTACTCACTTTCCAAACAGTTAAGTGAAAGAAGCTTGCTGATAATAAAGGCAGATAATTGGATCGCAGTTAAAACTGCACCAAAACTGCGCTGTGTGAAAGCAGCCTTACAGCACTAGCCAGGTATTGAGAGTGAATAGGAATGTTTGGACTCCTAGTCACACAACGTAACGCAGTTTTTCTAGGCTATTTTCCCTTTATAAACTGCAGCATTCAAATGCCTGGAGGTTTTGTTGAAATAAAAATGTATAAAACTACAAAGTAGCCTCTTAGAATAATTTCTTAGAAAAACAAAACTGAGCAGGATGGTTGATAAGAAACCTTAAATAAAAAAGGGCTGATGTGGACGACCAGATAAGATAATTCTGAAGATCTGATTGTGTTATACACACCCACTATATTTTACAGTGTGTGTAAAGGTCTTGAAACATTTTTTTTTTTTTTTAAATGAACTGAATGAGCCCATCTCTTCCCTTTAGATACACCTGTCCAACTGTTCAGTGTTTCAGTACTTTTTGCACAACTTGATTATCTCTAATAAGTAACTTAATGGCAAAATTCACAACAGGTGTTTGATCCCTGAATTGACCAATAATTTTAGGGAATCTTGAATTGGGATTTAAACAGTCCTCCTCATCACGCTGTTCACATTTTGACATCATGAGACCAAGACAGCACCTTACAATGGATCAACAGTACCTCTCCATTGCCAGGCTTCAAGCAGGATGCTCTCAGACGGAAGTGGCCACTGAGCTTAGGAGTGTCATCAGCAGGTTGCAAGAGAGACTGGAAGAGTCACAGAAAGCCAAAGTAGTGGACGTCCTTTGGTTCTATCACACACTGATGAGCGCTTTATTATAAATATTGTCCTGCAGAACAGGATGATGAATGTCACACAACTCCAGGCATGTTTAAGGGAGGCGAGAGGCACCAAGTATCATGTCAGACCATTCATAACCATTTACATCAGTGTGCTCTGCGTACTAGAATACCAGAAAGGGTACTTGACCTGGCTGATGCACAGAGCTCTCCTTGATGTCTCCAACGTCGCTGGCGGCCATCATATCTGCTCAGAGTGAATCGACTTTCATTACTGAGGATCATTGGTCCCTCATTCAGCGTAGATGCTCCCTGGCCCATGCGAGAAGATGATGCCTGTGTCTGGTGATGTGGTCAGGTACCCTTGCCAGTCATTGCGCATGCAGACCAAGCTGATATTAATAGTTACCCATTGTCTGATGTGACACTTGGTGCCTCTCGCCTTCCTTAAACGTGTCTGGAGTTGTCATCCTGTTCTGCAGGGCATTGGTTACAATGAAGCAGTCATCAGTGTGTGATGGAGCCAAAGGACACCCACTTTGCGTTTCTGTGACCCTTAGTTTCTTGGTTACAACCTGCTGATGACACTCTGTGAGACTCTAAGTTCAGTGGCCACTTCCGTCTGAGAGCATCCTCCTTGAAGCCTCACAATATTGTGGAACTGTGGATCAGTTGTAAGGTGTTGTCTTAGTCTCAGGTCTAAATGTGAACAGGACTTTTTCAATCCCAATTCAAACTGATCCTCTAACTTTTTTGGGTGATTTATGGATAAAACACCCGTTGTGAATTTTGCCATTAAGCTCCTTGTTAGAGATCAGCAAGTTGTGCAAAGAGTACTGAAACAAAAACAGTTGGACACGTGCATCTAAATGGAAGAGATGGTTCATTTAGTGTATTTAAAATTGTTCATCTCGAAATTTCAACCTATATATATTAGGGAGATCTATAAACATACATGTCCCTAAGGGCCTCACCGCTTTTCGAACTAAACTGGATCCACCATTAATTTCACTAAATCCTTGCGTTTCCCAATAAATAATAATTCTGCCACTGCCATCTCCTCTGTTACGTCTTCTAGAAATAAACCGATATCTCTCTATTCACTGACATCACCCATTTAGTGCCAGGCCATCTCCTAATTGTCAATATATTTTTACATTTCCAAGAGGAATAACAGAGGAACAGCACAATGCAGAAATCTGAAAAAGATGCTTCAGAATGAATCAGGGATGCAAACATTTACTCAGACGGACAGCTGCTCTATAATCCTGGCAATCAGTTAAAGGAAGCGGGGGGGGGTGGGGGGGGGATGTCTGATCACATCCAATTAAAGGGGTTTTGCCAAGAAGTGATTTCCTTACCTAACAGGCTGTCGCCGTCCTCTTCAGTCTTAAAAAATTTTTTTTTTTACATTAAAGTGCTTTTACTTACTGTACATAAGGCTCCATTCACATCATTTTTGTGGCCTCTCATCACCGATATCCATTGGGGTACCTTACAAAAGAGTTATCCTGTTGTATACCAAAGTGGTTCTGAGGCAGAGCTATAGGGGTCTATTGAGCATAACCAGTCTCTTTTGGGCTATACCTGCTATATATCATAAACATATACACACACAAAAGCATGGTAGACCACACATTGGGTACATAAAGCATATATGTTTAGGAAATACAGCAAACAGTCCTAAAGAGACTATGCCCGCCCTATGAACCCCTATAGCTGTCACAGTACAGGGTTACCTTTTTTGAGGTAATCTGACTTATATCGCCAACTAAGACTAAAAACGTGATGTAAACCGGGCCTTATAATAAACGGCAGTGACTTGCCGACCAGATGGGATGACGTGCTGTAATATGGTGCCTTCTGGAATAAGACCTCCATGGGTCAATTGGCCCAACACAGCCAATCGTTTAAGACTTAATCAAACCCAATTATGAAGGGGGCTCAATCAGAACAGGAGGTTCAACCCAGTCCAAAAATATTTCAATGTGAGTTAAATTTTAGGGTGTTCTGACTACTTAAATAAACCAATATAATATTAACCCAAAAACGAATGGTTTTGGGTAAAGCTGACCTGCTGCATTACAATGGGTGGCCGCAAGCACCAAACCTGCTAGAAAGCATGGCTACCGATTGTCCAAATGTCAGAGTAATGAAATCCAAGCTGCTGAAGAGTTAGGCTGCGTCCACATGACGAGGACAAAATCCGAATCCAACCGGTATTTTACAGCCCCTTTTCGTTTTTTGGCACGCTTTTTTGCCAGTCTTTGGATAAGGCCACCTCATTAACAGAACAGTACATTTTCCACCGTTTTCTGAGTGAAATCTTGTGGAAGAATATACAAGCTCCAAGATTGTTTGAAAAAAAAGGCAGTTTTGAAATTAGACTTCAGAAAATCCGAGCAGTGTAGACTACGGCTTGGATTTTCTATTGAGGTCCATGGCAACGGCTAACGGTCTGTTTTGTCTTCGGTTTAAAAATCCGAAAACCATGTTAAAAACAGACTATAAATCTTTGCCGTGAAGGCCTCTTAGGCTGCGGACAGATACCGGTTGGTTTACCTGACCGGTATTTGTCCGGTTGCGCCGTCCCCAAGGCCGCGAGGAGGGGGGGGCGACGTCTTTTCTCTGCGATGAGCGGAGAACAGCCCTCTCCTCTCCCATTGAGGTGTTCATATTCCGTCCGGAAGAATGAACATGCTTAATGTTTTTTTTGAGCGTCCCGAGGGCGGAAAAACCGTGCAGTGGGGACTGCTGCACGGGTTTTCCATAGAGCACAATTGTGCTCATTTTCGGCCGGTTTTTCAGGCGGTCTGAAAAACCGCAAACCGCCTGAAAAACCGGCCGAAAACCCGTGCAGTGGGGACATGCCCTTAGGCTATGTTCACACGGTGTAATTGCAGGGCGTACAGGACGCCCCACAATTACGCCGGGTGTTTGGGAGTCGTGCTGATCGGCGCGTACTCCCGTGATGCGGGCAGCCCGCCGGCCCCATAGATAAGCATTACTCGCGGCATGTAAGCGCCAAGAATAAGTGACATGTCGCTTATCTCCCTGGGCGTACAATACGATCGTAATTGTACGCCCGGGTAGAGGAGGCGTAAATCATAGTTCTCTATGAGAACTGTGGATAACCGTAATTTCGGCACGCATCTCGCTCGTATTAGAGCGCAAATACGACGCGAAATGCGTGCCGAAATTATGCCGTGTGAACACAGCCTTATGGTAGTTTCACACGGCTGTTTTTCAGAGCTGGAAGCCGGACAGAATGCGCGTCTAAAAACTGCGCAAATTCAGCATGGTTTTTTTAACCACCAGACAATGGAGCGGACTGAAGCTGTAGACCCGTTCACAGCCTGAACAGGAGGTGGGAGCCTGAAGCTGTAGACCCATTCACAGCCTGAACAGGAAGTGGGAGCCTGAAGCTGTAGAACCGTTCACAGCCTGAACAGGAAATTGGAGCCTGAAGCTGTAGAACCAACCACAGCCTGCACAGGAAGTGGGAGCCTGAAGCTGGAGAACCACCCACAGCCTGAACAGGAAAGTGGGTGCCTGAAGCTGTAGACCCATTCACAGCCTGAACAGGAAGTGGGAGCCTGAAGCTGTAGACCCGAACACAGCCTGAACAGAAGTGGGAGCCTGACGCTGTAGACCCGCCCACAGCCTGACCAGGAAGTGGGAGCCTGACGCTGTAGACCCGCCCACAGCCTGACCAGGAAGCGGGAGCCTGAAGCTGTAGACCCGCCCACAGCCTGACCAGGAAGTGGGAGCCTGACGCTGTAGACCCGCCCACAGCCTGAACAGGAAGTGGGAGCCTGACGCTGGAGACCCGCCCACAGCCTGAACAGGAAGTGGGAGCCTGATGCTGTAGAACCGCCCACAGCCTCAACTTGAAGTGGGAGCCTGACGCTGGCTGTGAAGAGTAGGTTCTGAAACAGCATGGTGAGGAACACCCCTTTAAATTAAAAAAATACAAATTGTACTGAATCTTTCACCAGAGAATATACTAATCTTCTCTGCTCCTCCTGCCCTATCACATGCTGCCTGCAGATCAGATAGAATCCCCAATGTGACAGGCTCCCTTTAAACAGGTTATACCTTGCTCTTTGTTGAATCTGAATATATTATAGGCTTTACTCAAATCCTATAGTACCTGCCAGCTGCACAGCGTAAGTGCCAAGAAGAAGAAAAAAAAAATTGTAAGTGCAAAACTAACATGAAGGTGGCAGGAAAGTCTGTAAGTGCAAGATATGATGAAGGGAAGGCTTAAGTCATTTCTAGCTGGTGGGAGATAGTCTATTGCATTACAGTGATGCATGAAAGGGTGGAGGAGGATGTCCTGAACCACGAAGCCTTGCAAAACTGAACCTAGTGATATCTGATTCACTACACTGACAGCACTAGGGGAGGTAGCGGACCTCATAGTACAACATTTAGCCGCTTCTGTATTAGAAAATACTAAACTTTTCTTTGTAAAGTTCCACGACAGCAGGATTAGGGCGAAGTCCAGTGGCTCAGTCACTGCTTCACGAGACTAAACTAAAAGTATCTCTGTACATTTACATCTAGCATGACTTGCTCCGAAGTCATTGTCACATGACTGTGTAGAGTTCTAGAGAGACTTGCAGGGGAGTTACTTTATAAAAGTCATCATCCCGGGAAGAAGGGTGTAGGGGGGGGGGGGGGGCGAAGAAGCCCTGTTTCTATCCTTCTCAAATTTAGGTTAACCTGAACCAAACCAGCCCGACACAAGACGAATATGATAGAAGCCCCAAGAAAGGGAGTCGTTTCCCTTTCTACTGATTAGGTCGCTATAAATAAGTCATTGTAGAGCTGCTGATCATTTCCCTCCTAAGTCTCTGTCCGTAAGACATTCAGGGTCAGAAAACCCCCTTCTCTGGGTTAGTCGAAACATTTGCATCGCCTCCCTGGGTGAGGTCTCTGATGCAGGTCTGGCATTCAGTCCATATGCAGGGCCTGTATCATCCATTGCTTAGCATGATAAGGAGGTCAGAGGGTCTCGGGTACACACTGTCCTTCATCCTCTACTCGTGAACATCCCAAATCTCAGACAGTAGAGGTGGCAGTTTTTTGTCCTGAAGTCGGAGGGCAAACACCTGTTCTGAGTGTACGCTGCTGAGGGTACGCAGGCTGACCAGCTTCATCAACATACGAGGAAACATCAGGTGATCCTGGGGAAGCAATGGGGGGAAAAAAGTGATTAAAAGGGACCTAAAGTGTTGGATTATCAGATAGTTTGGATTACTGAATGGTTACAGAAAAGTATACAATCTGAAAAATGTACATTTATTTAGGCAGTCGACAGTCCTTAAAATGCCATTCCCACCAAACTGATGACAAACTGATAAGATATAGTCTTCATGTGGACCAACCCTTCACAGTGCCATGTTTTATAGGGTTTCCTCCAAACCGAATTCGGACTTCAATCAAGTAGATAACATGGCCAAAATATTTAACCCCTTAATTTTAAGCCCCGGGCCTGAAAAGTAGTTAATGACCAGAACATTTTTTTTTTTATTTTTTGCCTCCTCGCGTTTCAACAGTTGTAACTTTTTTATTTTTTTCAATGACGCAGTTGTGTAAGGCCTCGTTTTATTCGAGAAAAGTTGTACTTTATGCGGGAATAGTTTAAGTTCACTTAGAAATAATTGCAGAATTTTTTTTTGTTTTTTTACATTTTTTTTGCACCATTCACATTTCACACTTGTTAGATTAATTCTACAGGTTATTACGGTCGTGTGGATATCTGATATGTGTAGGTTTTTTTTGTGTGTGTAATATATGCACAATTATTTTTCATTATTTATTTTTATCTTATATTTTTTTATTCATTTTTTTTACACTTATGTTTTTTACTTTTTTTTATTCTCATGAAGGGAGAACTGTGTTACATCCCCCCCCCCACTTAGTAATGTATTAGCATATTCATATATGCTAATACATTATAATCTGTGTCAGACTGACACAGGCAGTGATCAGGACAGCACACAGTCTGTCCTGGTCACTGGTTTCATATACAGACAGCTCTGGGGCCACTCTAGGTCCCCAGAGCTGACCGTGCAGCCATTCCCCGAGCTCTGTCGGGTCACCGATCAACCGAAAGAGCAAGGAAAACTTTTGACTGCACTGCGGTGGCGATCCACGTCAATCAAAGGGTTAAAGCACCGGGAGGAGATGCTCTGGGATCAGGGCTGTGTAGTACAGCCCCGATCCCAGTGCAGCTGTGGCGCCGGAAACCCCGAAGTCTACAGTGACGCCAACAGACGTCGCGGTAGACGAACGACCCGCACCAGCCGACGTCAAAAGACGGTGGGCGGTCGTTAAGGGGTTAAAAGAACTTTTTACTGGTTCAGAAACATAAGTAACATGCACCAATAAGTAGTAAAGTTAACCTGTGCTGCGCTCATAATCTCTACAGAAAAATATACCTGACTTAAAACATAATGTTTAAGAATGATAACATAAAAGTGTCCCAAATAATTCAATAAAATTCAAGTAGTAATGAAGTCATATAGATAGACACATCATTGGAACACTGTAGTAAGAATTATGGTTCAATGATACTCTGCCGCAATAGAACATATTCCAAATTCTGAGATTTCCCCTGCAGTCTGTAGCTTCCTCACTGAAGTTATAGGTGGGGAAGAGGGATGAAAGTAATGATTGTGCAATGATAGCTACTATTTCCCTCTGCTCACCCTACCTAGCAGCGGGGACATCACCCTGAAAAGGGCGGCTCTGCTATATCAACACTCATCCTTCTACAAAATACCCCTTAGCGCTAATGGTGCATAAAAGCACCACGTACAGCGGCACCGTCCCAATGCATTTCCCGCTTCTATAAAAGAGGGGTTTCTTAGGAGACAAAAATATACAATAAAGTTTGTGCTCAAAAGAAAAGGGGCTATCCTGGTGCTTCGCATTCCAAAACATGCACTAAACGGTATTGTGCCCCATCATATGATAATGATGGCACCCATCAAGCAACTTTTGGAAGGTACACGCCCTCCTTTTCAGTGCTTGAAAAAGAAGGCGTGCACCTTCCAAGCGTGGCTAGACAGCATGCAGGTGCTGACGGCTCCATCTTCCTACATGGACTCATAAGCTGTTTGGATTATTTTCTTAGGAGGATGACAGGTTGAATTTACTATTTTATTGATGCAGGTTGTTTATATGTTTCGGAAGTAATAAAAAAGTGCTTTTGAATATTTTGGCCATGTAATCTACTCGATTGAAGGCAAAACTGACGAATAGGTCATCAAAGTCTGATAGGTGCGCGCCCTATCCCCCGACCTGCCCCAACTTAGGAACGGGCCCCCCAAAATGTCGGCTCAACATGGAGAGCTGGTCCTGCTTGAGCACAACTCCATTCTGTTCCATGGGAATTCTGAGTCTAGCCAAAAACACCGCTCACCTGTAGTGGTAACTCCCATAGGACAGAATGGAGAGTAGTGCGCAACATGACCGACTCGCCATTCTGCTCAATGACTTTCGGCGCTCTATTTCCAAAATAGGTGCAGGTCCCAGAGAGGGAACCTAAACCTATAAATCTTTGGGATATGGATAGGATATTCTATTGAAATCTATGGGAACACCCCTTTAAAATCCACATTATTGTATGGTAACCTGAATGTCCGCCAGACAAATGTTGTATACCGGAACTTGGAGAAAACATGCACTACATACACTTAAAAGTGTTTGCCACTTCTTTTAAAAGTATACCCATGCCACGCTCCCTGCTTTAAAATAAAAAACAAACCTGAAACCTACCTGCCTCGTCACTGCTTCTAGCGCCGTTGCAGCTCCAGAATCCCCCACTGGTTATTCAACAATGGTCTCAGTGGTCGTGCGCTGTACATCACGGCAAGCGACCACTGAGGCAGGGGAGAAGGCTATAGAGCTCTAAAGCGCTAAAAGTTTGCCAGTAAGAAACAAACGAGCTCCTGTGCTGCTGATAAGATACATCAGGAGGTGACATCAATATCCAGCCAGGGCTGCTAGAAGAGGGAGAGGTTGTGGTTACCTAGGGAAGCTTTTGTTCACAAGCAGGAGACAAGAACTGCTCTAATTCCAAAAGGATACACATGTATTTGATAATCGTCTGTTTATCTTTAAATAAATGTTCCAGCTAGAATACCCCTTTAAAGGGAATGTGTCATCAAAAAATGAGTCATTGTTTAAGTCCCATTTTTATGTTACATTTTTAGGAATTTTTGGTTGTTTTTTTTATTTTTCATATCACTTTCAATATTTTTTAATAATTCTTAAGTCTTACAGTTTTCACTTTGGCCACTAAGTGTTGTTAAACAGCAGTCAGAGAGATGCTTTACAGTAGCTTCATGCACATAGGAGACTTAAGACTGTCTCAGTCCCATTCACTTCTATAGGAGAGCTTTCTAGTCATGCTCTGTGAAAGGTGAAAGGGTGAACTGTGACATCTCCTCTTGTGACTGGTGGATGCTGTGTTAACCTTTCAGTTTGACCCTCTTTGTGCTGATAATGAGCAGACAACTGAGAATCTTTCTGTACAGAACATGAAGTGTCAGACTATTATTAGGCCTAGTGGCCAAAGTGAAAACTGCAGGATTTAAGAATTATTAAAAACATATTGAAAGTGATATGGAAAATTTAAAAAAAACAAAACCCAAAATTCTTAAAAAAATGTGCTGAACATAAAAATGTGAGTTAAACAATAAGTCATTTTTGATGACACATTCCCTTTAAGATGCTTCTAGGAGGTCTTACACATGGAGGGTGTTAAATGAGTAAATTGCTCGCCTCCCTTTCAGATGGCAACACTGTCACCTGTAATCAATGAGATGGAAACACTCCTAGAATGTCTCTAATTCATACCCCACCCCCCCCCCCCCCCCAACTTATTTCCCTGTTAGGCCACCTTAACACATTTTACAATCTCGAGACTGGCATCAGAGCCTGGAGTAAAAAATACAATTTCTCGGTCATAAAAGAGGCAGCTGTCATGATTGAATCACATCTTAAAGGGGTTGTATCATTTCATTAAATGGTCTTCAGAATAAGAGGACAGTGAAAACAAGCAACTTTGCAATTGGATGTCATTAGCAAAGCTGTCTTGTTTTCACAGTATTCCTTATCTTCTGTTTCTGTTTACACCGATATCCAGTGCTGGTCGGATCCCTCCTCCTTGCATTTCACTAGCTGAGAGCTCATTTACATTCTGTTCGGCCCCGGTCGGCTGTATTCACGGAGCTTGCATTCCTGCCTCTCACTCAAGGTAAGGGATCGGCACATTTTCACTCTGCACAGCCAGAAGAAACAGAATAACACTGCAGTGCTTCTATAATCAGGAAACAGCACAATTGTGTGTCGATCCCTGCCTCTCCTGCATAGAAGGGAGATCTGTGCCGTTCATAGAAAGCTGGATTCAACTGTCACACATCTCCAGCTGTGAGAGGAGAAGAGATCAGTGTTCAGTTTAGATTGAATGCAGCCTGTGGTACGTATACAGCTCTTATAAATAAGACTGATAGGGAGAGACACAGTGACAAGTGGACTCAGAGGGGGGAGGGAGGTCTCGGAAGCCAGCATGAACAGTGAAGGGGGGACTGATGTCACCCAGCTGGGAGGGGAAGAAACGCCCCTGCATTTCTAGAGTTGAGAAGCTAAGAGCAGTATGAATCAGCCGAACTAAAGAAGCGATACATCCCCTTTAAGGGTATATCCTCCTTTGCCACCATCATCTGTGTGTTAGATACAACTCGTTCTCCGTACCTGAGGCCGCTTGATGCGGGTGTAGGAATGCAGAGCTTCCACGTACGGTAACTGGAGGGTCTCCACAAGCTGGTGGTTTTGCACGTTTGGTCGGTCAGCAGAGAAGATGTTTATCGCTATGAGGAGGGCGTATTCTGCATCGTCTAGCTGCATCTGCCTCATGCCGCGGGAAAACTCAAAGATGGGGTTTATGAATTCCACTTGTAACCCTGCGGATGAAACAAGGGCAAATTATATCCAGCATTTAGGAACAGGTATGGAGCCCTATCTGTCCTAGATGCCATCTGCTGTATCGTATGCAAGTTCTTGCCGATATCCAAGACAGCCCTACCTGCCAGCCATACTGCAGTCGGCACAAGGTTCAACTGCAGCCTTAAACACATCCATACGAGATCTTAAAGGGGTTGTATCATTACATTAAATGGTCTTCAGAATAAGGGGACAGTGAAAACAAGCAACTTTGCAATTGGATGTCGTTAGCAAAGCTGTCTTGTTTAAACACTGTTCCCCAGTGCCGGTCGGATTCCACCTCCTTTCATTTCATTGGCTGACGGCTCTACTAATTTACATTCTGCTTGGCCCCCGGTCGTATTCACGGGTGCGCGCATTCCTGTCTCTCTCATTCAGAATAAGGGGCCGGCAACATTTCACTCTGCACAGCCAGCAGCTCCACAGTAACACTGCAGCTGCTTCTACAATCAGAAAACAGCAGAATAGTGTTCGGTACCTAATGCTTCTGCATGGAAACATAGAAAGGAGACAGATCTGTGCTGCTCTGGATGAGTTCATAGAAGACTGGATTCAATTGTAACAAACCTCCAGCTGTGAGAGGAGAAGAGATCAGTGCTCTGAGTTCATAGAAGACTGTCTAGACTGGATGCAGGGCTTTGGTATGTAAACAAACAGCTCTTACAAAATAAGACTGCATAGGGAGAGCAATTACACAGTGACATGTGGACTCAGTGAGGGAGGGGGATGTGCAATCCCCTCCCACTGATCTCAAACAAACACACTGACTCCGGAGCGAGCATGAACAGTGCCGGGGGGGGGGTGTCATTCCCCCTCAGATAAACACCCAGCTGGGAGGGGAAACTGGATTTTAGGAAATGAGAAACTGAAAGTACAAAGAAATACACCAACTGATGAAGCGATTCATCCCCTTTAAAGGGGTTGTCTCACCAAGCTATTTCACAAAGCAACAGGCAGCTTTAGCTTTACACTTCCTCACTCTTCCTGGACAGGAGGTGGGTGGCTCCATAGCAGTGATTAGCATATCAGCTCTGTATTCTCAGCTCTTCTAATTGCACTGACATGACTGCAGGAGATGTAACCTATTGTGCAGAAGGCTACAGAGATCAAAGTAAACAATCAAAAGTAATCAATCTCCTTTGTTTGTCAGCGATTACGCACTCTTGTCAAGCTGTCGTCCGTCCTGGTGACGTCACTCCCTGCTCTGTCTAATCAGGAACGGAGGGCGGGATGGTAACCAGAGAAACCTGAGTGCACTCAGAGCAGATAACATCTCTCATCTCCTGAACAAGGTAATATCCAAAGACTAATGTATTTTGAAAAAGTCTTGATTTGACGTTTCCTACATGTGGAAAGCTAATCTGTGTAGTGAGACGACCACTTTACACAGCCATTCCTGTGAGTGAAAAACCTTGGTGGTTGGTAGTGCGTCATGAGGCCCGCACCTGCTACTGATGCTTAGTACTCACCACTTGGATCCTGGTTCTCAAGGAATGATGCACAAGCTTTATTGTTATAGGATGCCATATTATCCAACCATAACATCACATCCTATCACAGCAAAGTGCTGCATCACCTATCTCTATGAATGGAAGAAACAGAATTTCATGGTCTGGGTCAAATCCCCCACCAGAGAAACAAGCAAGGGCTGTCCCATCTGCTGTTTTCAGTTCTCACAGCCTCTTCAAGCACCCACTTCCAGTGCAGACTGTGGGTGGGTCTACTGCAGTGACTGACCTTTCAGCTCTGCCAGCTCCTATTCCTAGCTCTGCCAGCTCCTATTCCTAGCTCTGCCTGTTACAGGGACACTGGTGATGGAGGGGTTGTGAAAAACAATGACTGTCCACTAATATATGTAAGAGCAGTACAGGACATGTAGTATCGCACTGTACTGTAGAAAGACGCTATACACCACCCATCACTGCATGCACTTCACTAATACATGTAAGAGCAGTACAGGACATGTAGTACTGTACTGTAGAGAGGAGCTCCTCGACCGCCAGTCACTGCATGCACCTCACCCATACATGTAAGAGCAGTATAGGACATGTAGTACCGCACTGTACTGTAGGGAGGTGCTTCTAGACCACCAGTAACTGCATGCACCTCACTAATACATGTAACAGTAGTACGGGTCATGTATTACCGCACTATACTGTAGAGAGGCGCTTCTAGACCACCAGTAACTGCATGCACCTCACTAATACATTTAAGAGCAGTACAGGACATGTAGTACCGCACTGTACTGTAGAGAGGCGCTCTAGACCGCCAATCACTGCATGCACCTCACTAATACATTTTAAGAGCAGTACAGGACATGTAGACCGCACTGTACTGTATAGAAGGCGCTACTAGACCCGCCAATCACTGCATGCACCTCACCCATACATGTAAGAGCAGTACAGGACATGTAGTACCGCACTGTACTGTCGAGAGGCGCTATAGACCGCCAATCACTGCATGCACCTCACTGATACATGTAAGAGCAGTATAGGACATGTAGTCCCGCACTGTACTGTACTGTATAAAGGCGCTACTAGACACCAATCACTACTGCACAAATAGAGAAGTTTTACAAGTAAAATGTTCATGATAATTGGCTGGATTAGTGTCTGGTACATTGCATGTTGAGTGTAGTTTCACCATAAAATGGTCTTTCCTGGGACACTATGTAGGAAATGTTGTTACCTGGGGCCATTGAAAATTAAGGGAGCATTGTATATGTCTAGTACATTACATGGCGGCCATACAGACACGATCACGACCTTTAAATGGCTGTAGTGACACCTACTGGTACGAAGTTAAAATTACAACCATCTACAATCCTCTTGCTCTGTTCTCCTATAGGCCGGGTGTCAAACTCATCGTCACATAGGGCCACATCAGCATTATGTTCGCCCTCAGAGGCGTGGCGCGCCACTCTGTCAGTAAGAGGCCAAGGTTGTATAATAGCCCAGCCCTGCAACCTCTTTAGTAATAAGCCTCCTAACTTGTGGTGTGAAGGTGCGCACCAGAACGCTGAATCCAAGATGTGTTATCTATACACATTGGTGTCACCTTTCAGTGTAATCCTGCCTGTGATGATAATGAGGAGACTGCTGAGAAGTTCTTTACAGAACAGGAAGTGTCAGACTATCATTAGGCCTAGTGGCTAGAGTGAAAACTGCAGGATTTCTGGATTTTTTTAAAAATATGGATAGTGATCTGGAAAATAATAAAAAAAAAATCTTAAAAATGTGTTCCACATAAAAACAGGAGTTAAACAACAAGTCATTTTCTGATGACACATTCCCTTTAGGAAAGAATTCAGAGGGTTCCAGACATATCTTCACGGTCTTCACTGTACTATAGCCACATATTTGCACCCATATCACATCCCAGCACTAGGCATCGCACTGGGTCTACTTTAATCACTATTGCATGCTAAGGCCCTAATAAGTCCGAAAATCGCATCCAAAAACGCATTAGAGATCTGATCCAAATGGATCCAACACGTATCCAACACACAGCTGCGTGTTTGGATGCGTGTTGGATGCAGGGCTGTGGAGTCTGCAAGCCGAAGCCCGACTCCTCAATTTCCCAAACCTCCGACTCCTGACTCCCTCATACACGGCGCATGTTTAAGTAATAACTTTACTGTAGTAAAATGGTAACATCAGGCTGTTTATCACCTTATGATACAATAATCAAGCTATTTAGGAAGAACAGACACACAAGCAAAAGGGTAACAATGTTTTGATCTTTTGAACACTTGTGGGCAGAGTTGAAGAAAAAGCTGTATTTGTATCCAAGTCCAGTCTGCACCAACATTGGAAATGTGTAGAAGAGACCTGGGATCAGATTTTGGTCAAGACGAGCTTGAATCTGATCCAGAGCCCAGAAGGATTCAGGCAGTATTGAAATCCAAAGGTGGATTTACCAAATACTAACAAAATAATAAAAATTAACACTTTGATTTTTAGGAGCAAAACTATAACTAAGCAGATGCTAAATACTTGCAATCAAATTTATGCATAAGATCGGTAAGATGACTGTATATAAAATTACAGTAGCCTCATGTACAAAGCTGTAGTGAATGGTGAGGGAGGGAGCCTGAAAGTCACCAGTTCAAACCATTGTTACCCTTTTGCTTGTCAGTGTAAAATATATTTATTGGACATGACTTTAGGACACAAACAAATTATAAATATGCAAAACACTGCAGGAACATTTGTGGAGTCTCTGAATTTGTTCTGAGAAATAGTATTGCCTCCATCAGATCCTGCATACATGACCTCACATCTGATCTCATTATTTCCAGGCTAGAGAACGGCCTCTCTACACTAACTTGGGTTGGGGGCAAAACGATAACCACAGGGGCAACATCTCTAACAATGTCGGGGTATAAAGGAATTGCCTCAGCCACAGACAGTTTTGATGAATGGTTAAACCCTTCTACTTCTTTGAAAACAGGTGAAAAATGTTGCTGAAACCTGTTTGCTCTGGGAGCAGAATCTTTTCCCCTGGGAGAGCGCTTTGCCTGCTCCATGTCATCACTTACACTCCTCATGTGATGAGGCTGAAGATATGGGAGCAGTAGCACTGGCCGGACCCAATTCCTCTTGCTCTTTGCACTGCATCGAACTAACTGGACCAACTTATTATATATTTTGGGAGTTGGTCCCTTTTATGACGACTCCGACTCCTGCAAATAGCCACCGACTCCGACTCCACAGCCCTGGTTGGATGCTGCAGGATCGGACCCTATGGTTTAAAATAGGGCTCCTGCTGCGTCTTTCGGACCAAGAACTGACATGTCAAATCTTGGAACGGATCCGGAAGATGCAGTGAGACGCATCGGAGATCACTCGTGTGAACGCTGATGCCTGTTTCATATTAAAAACAATATAAATCACATTACTCATTATTAGATACGTGTTTGGGTTCGTTTAGGGTCTGACAGATGGATCCAAATACGTATCTAAAAGCGTATGTTCACATGGACTCAACACGCTGTGTGAACATACCCCAAATCCTCTGCCCGCAAGAAAGTTAGCTCCTCAGAACCTGAATCCTCGGATACGGATTCACATCGGTCTGAGAATCCGCTCTCAGAATAGATCCAGAGGTACAAGATCTAGAGCAGGCATCCTCAAACTGCGGCCCTACAGCAGTTGGGAAACTCCAACTCCCATCATGCATTTATATAATCTAGAACGGTGGGAATGATGGGAGTTGTAGTTTCCTAACAGCTGGAGGGCCGCAGTTTGAGGATGCCTGCTCTAGAAGATGGAAGCAATACTCAAATCGAGTTGGAAGAGGAGAACTGAGTCATCATGTAGCCTCCTCTTCGTCTTCTGTTGTTTCCAATCTATCTTTTTTAGGGACCTTTGTCAATTTTGTTTGACTTATTGGACTCATTTATGTACCAAAAAGATTTTTCTTTGCATCAAAACGTTTTTTCCTTGCACTTTTAGGATATAGATTCTTTTGCAGGGTGTGTAAACGAAGCCGCCCTTTTTGGGGCGATGTACCCGTTGTTAGGAAGGGTAAAAGGAGGGTCAGAAAAGGTAGATTTCCTTTTTTTTGTATAATCCATTTTGTTGTGAACTACCAGTACCTGGAGGATCCCCTAATAAGGATGCATAACATGTGCCCATGCTACAGCTGTATAAAACCAGCTTTAAATAGGTTTTCATGAGGTTTTCCTGTCGTCTGTGCTCAAGGGCTCTGTACAGCAGCCAAGTCCCTAAAGCTCTGTATGATGGACCCACATGCTGCTGTATGCTACGTCTAGAGGCACCTAATTCCCCTCTAGGAGCAATGCAACCTGCAGAATCCATAAGAAAAATATCTCCGTGTACTCTGTATAAAATCAGCCGTAAAGTACAGCAAGCTATGAGCAGCGGTTTCTGAATATCACACACGCCGGATACAGAGGGGCGCATCTACCCCAATAACATGAGCATAGCACTTACCGGCTCGGTGGAAGTCGTCCTTGCTGTAGGTGAAGTCTTTGAGGAAGGTTATACATTCAGTCTCATGATTGTAACGCCTCGCCGTCTCCAACAACATGATCTGTTGATGAGTGAAAGCAGGTGGTCTACAATGTGTCTCGCCAGCTGCAGGGAAACTCGAATTCCCAGCGCTCCATGCCCAACCACACCCTCCCCAGTATATGATGAATGGGAACAATGGATTCTAATATCTCTACCTATTGTTGAAGTTCCCACTGCACTTTTGATATATTAAAGGGAGCTGTGACACAGGTTATACTGCCCTGGCTGAAGGCAGCGGAAGCTGGTGACAGACATGCTGTTTCCAGGGGTCTGTCACCTATAATGTAAATGTGCTGTAGTTTTATAGCATTTAATCCTCAAATCTGGCAGCAGATAGTTAAATCCACTAAATTCATGAGCAGGTGTTACCAACGCCACTCATCATTAGCCATGCCCACTGCCGATTCTGCCTTTTATTATTTACAGGTAAAAAACTTAAAGGGGTGTTCCAACAATAAAAAAAATAGAAAAAAATCAAAACAACACTTACCTCGTAATTGGGTATGTTCACACGACGTTTGGATCCGTTTTGTACCAGAAGAGAAACTGCATCCAAAAACCGTATCCAAAAACGCAGCTGCTTTTTTGGATGCGTTTTGCATGCATTTTTGGATGAATTTTTGGGATCCGTTTTTCAATATAGATACATCAGATGTATTATGAAGAAAAGGTAGAAATCCTTTAGTTAAAATATACTTCACCCTTACATATGTATGTAATAAACTAAAACGGCGGGGGACCCCTAGAGTATCTCATTTGATTCAATAAGAACTGTTTTGAACTTATTAGTAACCCTAATGACCTCATTTTAACTTAGAGTGGAAAGTGGTTAGGTAGTAGTTGAAAGAGGAAAGCCCAAAAGAGGGAAGCTATAACAGCAATTTAACGAAGTAAAAAGCTGTCATAGGCTCCCACTATTAGGCTTCCTCAGAACAAGTAAAATGTCTGTAAAGCCTCCCTCTATGGGCTTCCTCTTACACTACTACTTAACCGACTTACCACTCTAAGTGAAAAATGTAGGTCACTTAAGTTACTAAAGTTCAAACAGTTAACTGACTTTTTCAGATCCAAATGAGACCACTAGAGGCCGATTATAGTATATTACATACCCTTACATACATACATATGTAAGGGTAAAGTATATTACACTAAAGATTCTACCTATCTGTGCACCTAAAACCTGTGTATATATATTGAAAAACAGACCCGAAAAACGCATTCAAAAACACATGCAAAATGCATCCAAAAAAGCATCTGCGTTTTTGGATACATTTTTTGGATGCAGTTTGGATGAAGTTTCCTTCTGTGTAAAAAAAAAAAAACGTAAACCCAAAACGTCATGTGAACATACCCTTACTCTTGTTTTGTTGCCGTGGCCATCCCGATGATCCCGGCAGAGGACTTCTCTGTTCAGCCTTTAAGCAACCTGGGAGCCAAACACATTTGTATATTTAGCACATGGCCGCTGCAGCTTCTGACTGCCTCCAGGGTCACACGAAGGCCGAACAGGAAAGTCTTCTGCCAGGATCACGGGGATGGCCGCAGCGATGGAACGAGAACGTTTATGAGGCAAGTTGTATTTTTTTCTTCTGTTTTCTTTTATCATTCCCCAACAGACTAGTGAACCTCATTAATTGGTGACCTAGTGGGCATGGCTCACACCTCATGAATTTAGTGGACGCATCTCGGACAGCACAGGAGGCGTGCTGCCGGATTTGAGCATCAAATGCTATATAGACGACAGCACATTACACGATAATAGATCGAGCGGTGCCCTCCACGAGTGGAGCACAGCCTATATGACAAGTTACCGTATTTTTCGGACTATAAGACGCACTTTTTTCCCGTCTTAAAGTCCGAAAAATATGGTAGGTGCGTCTTAAAGTCCGAAAAATACGGTACATTTCCATCACGACCATTGATGGCACATTGATAGGATATGCCATCAATGTGTGATAAGCGAAAGGCCCAAAAGTGGGACCCACTCATCCAAAAAATGGGTCCCTGAAGCTCCCTTTCTAGAATGGGGACGTGGAAGCGCTTGTGGGGTTACTTTCCATTCATTCCAGTTGGACCTTGGAGTTCAGCCAAGTGCAAACATTTGACCCTACCTGCCAACTCCATTGAAATAAATAGGAAGTGACCACTTTCTTCATTCTAGAACAGACGTTTCGTAGGCCCGTTCTTGAGGTTCCCATCACACATCCTAGTACAGTGCTCACATTGTCTCACTTTAGACAATGATGGCATATCGTTAGGAGATGCCATCCATGTCCAAAACCAGCCCTGAAACCTCTCCGATCTGAAAAGAGGTGGTCGGGACTCTCTCAAAAACAGGATTGGGAGCTCCGAGTTAAGCCCAGTGCCGATGCTCTGCTGTACTCGGAACTCCCATTAATTTCTATGGGAAAATCCCGATCTGCTCTCTGTTCAGAACGGGCTCGCTTAGAGCATAGATTCCGTTCCAGTAGGTGGGTTCGGCACCTATCAGACATTGATGGCATATCCTACAGATTGGTCATCATTGTCTGTAGTGAAACACCAACTTTAAGCCCAATAAATGAAGAGATGAGGCCGGTATATACTTGGACATATTCACTACAAAAATTGCGCTAGAATTCTGGGACAATACTGCTGTACATACTTAACATTTAAGCGAAACCACACCTCTTTGTCAAAGATAGCACAGAAGTGTCTAAAATGTAAAATAAGTGTGTTTTAGACACTTCCAAGCCAAGCCTGACAAAGGGGTGTGGTTTCACTCAAATAGCGGTCGGTTTTCATAAAGGGTGTGGCTTAAAATATGAGGCCATACACCAAAAATGTGCCTAAATTTTGGCGCAATTATTGGTGCAAACTTGGCCAACTAATAGTGTAAACTTCATAACATATGCCAGATTTATCATAGAGCTAAGCGCCTCTGATAAATCTGGCACATTTTTAGATGGACTAGTATAAGTTTACACCAAATATTCAACATATCAGAAAATAGCCCCAGTGTTTGATGAGACTAAGGGGTGTGAATTCACACGGTGTATAGCAACAGGTACTTGTGTGCAACGCCGCTATAAAAAAAAAACTCCAGCTTTTGAAAGTTACTAGTTGCATCCAAACTCATATCTTTCAACAGCGCTATGGGCTATGGGCCCCGGCCTCCTATACTTTCCCTTTCTGAATGAGTGCTATGATTTTACCGTATTTGCAGTGCATACTTCAGGCACATTGCAGCGCAATTACATCCTGAAGAAAACCCCGCAAATACACTGTGTGAACATATGCTAAATGGCTCCCAGTTAAGCTAGTGGTGGATGCAGGTTTCTAAAATTCCTGATCTGGATCAGATAGGATTTCTGTATGTGCATTTGGGGCATCTTCCACCATTTTCCATACATTAACATGTGCTGGTCTCCAGTTCCATTTCCGAAAGTCATTACCTCAATGGTCGATGCTTTAAGAAGCGCTATCTGATCCTCTCGAGACAGATCCAAGAACCCTGGGACTTGTTTGGCGAAATCTACAATCTCCTGCACAGAGATGATGGCGAGCTCGGTAAAGTGCGCAAAGCGTTGTTGGCGGGCTTCCCTGCTGTTGGGGTCGTTTGCAAGAGGCCACGGCTGGAAAAAAAAAAAAAAAAAAAAGGTTATGAGGATACAGCCTTTAGGAAGAACAAAGAGCATATGCTAAATGTGAGAGAGGAAAGGAAAGCGCAGAGTCAGTGGCACGGGGGGGAGAAATGAGGATGTGAAATCGAGGTTTGTGTCGCTAAGAAAAGTCACAAAACAAGGCGACATTCTCCGTCTGCAGCCATGACGGCATCGGTGGCTAACACGCCAGCAGCAGGACATCTGACCTCCACCGGTACCAGGGCTGTGGAGTCGGTAAGCCAAAGCTCAGACTCCGACTCCTCAATTTCCCTGACACCGACTCTCTCATACACGGCGCATGTTTAAGTGATAACTGCACTGTAGTAAAATGGTAACAATCAGGCTGTTTATCACCTTATGATCACAAAAAGCATGCTATTTAGGTAAACAACACTGACAACAAAAGGGTAAACAATGTTTTTCAACTTTAGACTTTACAGAGCTCATAACTCACACACCATCCACTACAGCTTTGAAAGTCGAGTGACTAAACCATCATTTTATTAGACCAATCTTCTTACCTACCTTATACATACAATAAATAGTATTTAGCATCTGCTTAGTTCTGCAGATGAAACTGCATGTTAACTGTTTTGCTCTAAAAATCTAAATTTGCTTTCAGCACAGGCCCGAACCTTCTAGGGTCTCAGGATCAGATTCAAGCAGGTCTTGACCAAAATCTGAACCCGGGTCAGAGAATTGCTAGTAAATATGATGGGATAGATTATGGAGCCGAAAGTCACAAGATCAAGAAACAAGTTACCCGTTTTGCTAGTCGATAGTAAAAATATATTTAAAGGATACGACTTTAGATTACAAAAAAACTTTAAACTTTAATTAGTTTGTACAAAAATGAAATGACCCGATTTTAACAAAAATTTTTTCATCTGTTTGCTATGGTAGCGGAATCTATTTCCCTGTGGCAAAACGCTTTGAGCTGCTCCTTTACCATCAACTCATGTGAATAGGGCCTGATTATATTGGAGCAGTATCACTGGCCCGTTTATCCACAATTCCACTTGCCCTTTCCTTGGCACCAACCACATTGAACTAACTGGGACCAAATTATTAATGCTAGTTTAGGAGACGGGTTCCATTTCTTAACGACTCCAACTCCGAAACCTGCAAAATGGGCACCGACTCCGACTCCACAGCCCTGACCGGTACACATGAATTTACTGGTGGCCGACACTGCTGTCTATGGAATTCACTCCGGTTTTGTCCTGTTTTAAAAGGGAAAATCCTGCATTTTAGTTTACGCTCCCAGTGCGAGGACCAGCTGTTTTCAACGCTATGCCCCCCTTTTTTTCTGTAAAACAGTAGTTTCAAAGCATTTACTACCCAAATCTGACAGCTTACAGCCTACTGCACCACAGAGGAGTCCACTTAAAGGAGTGTGCCCACCATGACCTGATGGCATATTGGTAGGTCCAGGACCCACCTCAGGGACCCGCACCACCAAAAGGGGGCCCCTTTAAAAGGGTTTTGCCACAAAGTGGTTCCTTACCTTTTACTGCTCGGGGGAGAATATAAACAAAGCATCAGAGTCATAAACGGCTGCAGGGGTGAGAGGGAGGGGGTGAGCAGAGGGGCGGAAGCAGGGAGGGTCTCTAAAGTTTACCAAATAATAATTTTACCAGGGGGATTCCTATACAGCAACAGACTCATACACTGCACTTTTCCCCCAGCCCCTTGCAACTCCTTCAGTTCCCTTCATCAGATAAAAAGTGCAAACAAGCAAGGGCCCAGATCACTCCTGCAGTGTCCGGTCGGTCAATTAAACTTTCAGGAAACAAAGGGGGACTGAGCAATGCTGAGCTCTTAGAGGCTTCACTTTTTTTTTTAAATCACATTTTTTTTAAAAAAGGATTAAATACCCTTTTTAATCCCATTAAACATTACATCGTGGCAAAACCCCTTTAAAGGGATTGTACCACAAAGTAAAATCCTCTGCACAGGTGGCTCTCAACTAGCTACCAGCCACCCATGCTGGAGAATGAGAAGGGCGGTGCTTGTGGCCATCCTCCTTATTCACTTCTACGGGAGCTCCCAAAAATAGAAGAGTGTGTGTGCTCAGCTATAATTGGGAGCCTTTTAAATAATGAAGAGGACGGCCGCAAGCGCAGCCCTTCCCATTCTCCTGTACGGTCGGCTTGCAGCTAGCAGAGAAAAACCTGTGCAGAGGTTATTACCTTGTGGTTAAACCCCTTCAAAAGTATCTGCTCAGAATGGAGAGTTGGTCGCACTTAGGCACAACTCTCCATTCTGTTCTATGGAAGGTCAAAATATGGTTGAGCACACTTATCACCTGAATGGAGCACTCCTATAGAACAGAATGGAGAATTGTGACCGGCTCTCCATTCTGACCCGACACTTTCAGAGGCCCGTTTCTGAGATTGGGGAGAGTCCCAGAGGTAGGAATCTATCAGACTTTGATGGCATATCCTATCAATATCAGGGCTGTGGAGTCGCGGAGTCGGTGACTATTTTGCAGGATCGGGTTTCTAAAATGACCCGGCCCCAAAATATTAATAAGTTGTTCGATGCAAAGAGCAAGAGGAATTGGTCCCCAGTCCCTCCCCCCATACTTCAGCCTTATCACATGAGGAGTGTAATTGATGACAGGGAAGCAGGCAAAGTGCTGCTCCGGGGGAAAAGATCCCGCTCCATGAAAACAGATTTCAGCAAATTTTCACCTCTTTCAACAATAAAGTTTTTAACCATTCACAAAACTGACTGGGGCGAGGCAATTCCTTTATACCCTGACATTTTTTAGAGATGTTTTCCCCGTGGTCCCGCTTTGCCCCCAACCCAAGTTGTGAGAGTCCCGTTCTCTACCCCTGGAAATAAATGAGATCGATTGGGCATGTAGCAGGATCTGATGGGAACAATACTTTCCCAAATTCGACTTCCCCCAAAAGTTATTGCAGTGTTTTGCATATTTATAATTTTTTTGTGTCCTAAAGTTATATCCAAAAAATTTATATTTTCACGCAAGCAAAAGGGTAACAAGGGTTTGAACTTGTGACTTTCAGGCGCCATATCTCTCCACCCCACTACAGCTTTGCACATGAGGCTACTTTAATTTTATATACATCCATGTTACCGATCTTATACAAATTTGACTTTCAATATTAGAAATCTGCTTAGTTACAGTTTTTCTCCTAAATATCAAAGTGTTAATTTTTATAATTTTGTTAGCATTTGGGAAATCCACCTTTGGTTTTCAATACTGCCTGGATCAGATTCAAGCATATCTTGACCAAAATCTGATCCCGGGTCTCTTCTACACATTCCCAATGTTGGTGCAGACTGGACTTGTATACAAATACAGCTTTTTCTTCAACTCTACCCACAAGTGTTAAAAGATAAAACATTGTTACCCTTTTGCTTATCAGTGTCTTTTTTCTACCTAAACAGCTTGATTATTGTATATAAGGTGTTTAAACAGCCTGATGTTACCATTTTACACAGTAAAGTTATCATTTAAACTTGCGCGTGTATGAGGGAGTCAGGAGTCGGAGGTTTGGGAAATTGAGGAGTCGGAGTCGGGGCTTCGGCTTGCCGACTCCACAGCCCTGTCAATATGCCATCAAGGTCTATGGTGGGAGTACCCCTTTAATTTAAGAGCGGGTGTTCGTCCTGCCCACCCTCAATACGTGCTTTCTACCTATTCACAGTAGTAGGTAGAATCAGCTGTGGCGGGCAGGGCTGAGGGTCATGAATTGAGTGGACTCTTCTGTGGCAGAACAGGCTGTAAGCTGCCAGATTTGAGTAGTAAATGCTCTGAAGCGACTGTATATTGCAGAACAGTGCTGGAAAAAGCATGTCTATCACTAGTCTATACAGTCCTCAGCAAGGACAATATAGGCTAAGTGACCGGTTCCCTTTAAAGGGCTGCAAAGTGTTGCTGTACTATCTACAGAACTGAAAAATGATGGCACCACAATAAATAATTAAATGGGTGCTGCCACTGTGTCACAAAGCATAGAGTAGAAGCAAAGCAGACAAAGGAGGACACAGCCCGAGCCGCACAACCAGGAGTAATGGAAGTAACAACTGAAAAGCAAACAGCTGAAATATATCAAGAGGTCTGGGAAAATAATCAAGCAGACCTAAGCCCAGCAAAGTGGATTATCTCAGTACATTGTGTCAAAAAATAGTGCAATTGCAATGTCACAAAGTTTGTGCCAAAACACAATCCTATCACAAAGTCCGCAAGTAGGTTTTGGGAAGACACCCAAAATCACAAAAAGTGGCGCAAGTAGTGCAGACACAATCTCACTAAGTGCCGCAAGTAGTGCAGACACAATATCACAAAGTGCCGCAAGTAGTGCAGACACAATATCACAAAGTGCCGCAAGTAGTGCAGACACAATATCACAAAGTGCCGCAAATAGTGCAGACACAATATCACAAAGTGCCACAAATATGCAGACAAAAATATCACAAAGGGTTGCCCCAAATAGTTGGGAGACACAATATCACAAAATGGTTGGCAAAACCCCAAAATAAATGTGCAGACACGATAAAACCAATAGTGGCCACAAAAAGTAGTTGCAGAAAAAACACAAATCCCAAAGTGCCACAAATAGTGCAGACACAATATCACAAAGTGCCGCAAGTAGTGCAGACACGATATCAAAGTTCCAGATGTAGTGCAGACACAATATCATATAGTGCAGCAAACAGTGCAATCATAGTGATAGACCACAGGTGTAGAGCAATACTAAAGACAAAAAAAAATAATAGCTTAATTAAGGTGAATAGTTAAGAAGCAAAAGTAAAAGACAAAATATAAAGTATCCCAAATAAGGCGATACCAATGCCTGTAAACCCAGCGACCCCCATGCATATCGCTGTAGATATGGCTTCCTCAGGAATATAAAATCCATGATCTATATTTTTCTAGGTGTTTATACACAGTAGTCTAAGGCCTTGTCCCCACGGCACGGGTTTGTGGTTGGTTTTTCAGACTGTTTTCGGTTTTGAAAACAGTCTGAAAAACCGGCCGCAAACTTGTCAATGGGCTGCTATGGAAAACCCGCCGGCGGGCTGAAAAATATAGAACATGTTCATTCTTCCATCCGATTTTCGGACGGAATCTGAACATGTTTATGGGAAGGGGGAGGACTTTTCTCCGCTAATTGCGGAGAAAAGCCGTCCCCCTGCGGCCATGCGCACGGCACGAAAACAGGACCAAATACCCGTCCCCATAAACCAATCGGTATTTGTCCTGTGCCGTGTGAACGGCCCCTTAGAATACCTTATTACCTGACAACAGAAGCGACATTTTAAGGCTTCGTTCACACGGCTTATTTTGCCGCGGATTGGCGCCGTACTCCACGCCGGATTTGCGCTTCAGTACGGCGCCAATCCGTCCCTGTCATTACGGTAATCCACTGCTCTCATAGAGAACAGTGGGTCCGTCGCTCCCCCCGCTCGGGGAATCCGCCGCGGGGGGGAAAGTGACATGCACATTATTTACGGCACGGACGCGCCGTAAAAATGCATTGTCTATGGGGGCCGGAAGCGGCGCCCCCGCCGGCCCCGGCCCCCGCCCCCGTCCCGCCCCTTATTCACGGCGGATTTGTGAGCTCAATACGGCTCACAAATCCATCGAGAATAACCCGTGTGAACACGGCCTAATTCTTCACAGCCACCATTAATCCCACCAGCTGCATATTCTGGCACTAGACTTCTACTGCCATAAAGTCCACACTACAGTCAGAAGAGGAAGAACAATGTCGCCAGAGAGGTCACCATGATCATGCTACTCTATTGCCATTTTTACTAATGGTGTATTGGAGAATATTTTAGATAAAAAGTTCACTCTTCCTGTGTATAGGAGGATGCTTAAAGGGGTTTTGCCACGAAGTGGGTTCCTTACCTCCTTATCAGCTCAGGGGAGAATATAAACAAATCATACTGAGTCATGAACTCCTGCAGGGGTGAGAGGGAGGGGGTGAGCAGAGAGTAAGGAATAAGGGAGCGTCTCAAAAGTTAACTCAAATAATAACATTACAACAGTGGATTCTCTATACAGCAGACAAACTCATACACTGCACTTTTCTCCACAGTCCCTTGAAAGCTCATTCATGCTCCCTGTCATCAGATAAGAAGTGCAAGCACGGCCAGATCAGCTCCTCTGGTCGTGTCTAACGTAAACTTTCAGGTAACTAAGGGGGACAGAGCAATGATGTAGCTTTCACAGGCTTCACTTTTTATAATCACATATATTTAGAAAAGTGATTAAATACCCATTTTGGAGGATCCCACGTCAACATTACATCGTGGCAAAACCCCTTTAAGTAAAATTGTGAATGGGGCTTAATCCTAATTAGAGGACCCCCCTCTTCTATTATCTCAAAATTCAGTATAAGAGTGCTTGAATGGAGTTTATAAACCAGTTCCTTACTGGGCTGTTTAACCTCCTTTATGACCAGTACATGCATGTTTGAATGATAACACTTTTTGTGTATAGTTATTCTACTAATTTTGATGCCTTTTTAACAGTGATACGCAAGGTTTTACTTATTTATATATATATAAAAAGCAACTCAAGCCACACCTTTGCTGTTAAAAAAAATAAAATAAAATTATATCTATATTTTTTTTTTTTTTTTTATACAGCAAAGGTTGTGGCTTGAGTTGCTTTTTTATCATTATAATTTTGTATGTTTTCTTTTAATTTTCCTTTATATACTGTGCCCCCATAAAAGTCATAAAAACACCTCTGAGGGGCATTTGTAGATAACCTTGTCCGCTGATTTCCCCTGTAACTGGGCTGACAGGGACAATTCAGCCACTTACTGCAGAACTGATCTGGGTCTGATGTGACCCTGCAGCATCTGCAACCACTGAGGCCTGGGGATCACATGACTGGCAGGGGGCTTCCTGCTCATCTGTATATAGAGCGCTCATTGAGCGCTGTATAGACAATGATCAGGAAGGCAGGGCCAGTAATACTCCATCCCTGCCTTCTCAGTAGAGCGCCAGGTTGCTGCCAACAGCCGGCTCTCTACTCTCACAGCTGCACAACTAGTGTGCAGCTCCGATCTTTGCACGGATGTTTTAAAACGTCTGTTCAGAGTTAGATGTTGACTGCCCAGATGTTTAAATCCATGGGCCTTATGTATGAAAACTGTCTAGCAGTAAGACTGTCTTTGTTGCCCATAGCAACCAATCAGAGCCCATAGCAACGAATCAGAGCTCAGCTTTTATTTTTCCAGAGCACTATAGGGAATGAAAGCCGAGCTCCGATTGGTTGTTATGGGCTAGACTGTTTTAGATTTCATACATAAGGCCCATTGAGTGCTGTATATACAATGATCAGGAAGGCAGGGACAGTAGTAATCCATCCCTGCCTTCGCAACTAGTGTGCAGCTCCGATCCTTGAACGTCTGCTCAGAGTTAAACGTTGACTGCCTAGATGTTTAAAGTCACTGGGCCTTATGTATGAAAACTAAAACTGTCTAGAAGTAAGACTGTCTCTGTTGCCCATAGCAGCGAATCATCGCTCGGCTTTTATTGGGTGCTCTGATTGCTATGGTTTTCATACATAAGGCCCGTTGAGTGGTCGGCATCCGGTTATCCAGCTGTTCTAGGCTATGTATCAAAGTAAATCACTAATAGAAATAGAAACAATACATGGCAATGAGCAGTTTTTGGCTCCTACCGTTACTTTGGGCTGGTCACTGAAGGACCGCTTGTTGCATTGCTGCTGTGCGGAGACCAGTTGCTGGATCATTTCTTCTTGCTGAGGTGTGAGCTGTACGACATCCTGAGTGACCACGCAAGGACTGGGTGGAATTAAAACCGCAGAGGACCGAACCACATCCTCATCTTGTTGCTGTTTCCTGATCTTTTTGCTTCGGATTTGCTCTTCAGACAGCACACCTAACAGAACGTGAAGAGGGGTCACAGAAATGCATTGTCTGTCTATGGACTAAAAAAAATCCTGACAAAACCAACAAAGGAACTAAAAATGGGGACGGGAGGAGGAGAATGAGGAAGCTGCAATAACATAGGAAAGTTGGGACGCCTGGGTCTGTCAAAGCTTTTGTATGTTCATATCCAGAGGCAAATAACCAGCACAGACAGAATGAATGCTCCTCTCTGCAGAGAGTGGGTTACAACAGTCCCCATTAGACAGGACTCATCTGTGAGAAGTGTTAGGTCTGTATAAGTTTTCAGTTTCTAAATGCACAGTTGTCAGACCCTCCTTATCATATTCCTAGCCAATTAGGTACAAACTAATCAGAATTAACTGATGGGAGGTTTGGAAACCGGATGTGGCTGAGTGGCCTATAAAGTACACTGTCCAGGCCCAAGTTATCGTACACAGTTTGGGGATCAATTGCTGATTAAGCTGTGTCCCATTTCTTCTGTGCCCCAGGATCTGAAACCAACCATTGTAAGGCTATGTTCACACGGTGTAATTGTGGGGCGTAATTACGCCGGAGTTCGAGAGCTCGCGCAAGCTCCTGTGGGGCCAGCAGCTCGCCGGCCCCATAGACATTCATTACTAGCGGCCTGAATTCGCTGCTAGTAATTGACATGTCACTTCTCTGCCCCCGCGGCGTATGGCCTGAGGCGGCAGAGGAGACGGAAGCCATAGTTCTCTATGAGAACTGTGGATTACCGTAATGACTGCGACGGATTTCACCCCTTATTTAGCGCAGTATGGCGTGAAATACGGGGTGAATTACGTCCCAGTTTAAGCCGTGTGAAGTACGGAGTACGCCTCCTCTGTCCGCTCATATTGTACTCGTGGAGGCATAAGTGACATGTCTCTTATTTGCGGTTAATACGCGCCGCGAGTAAAAAATGTCTATAGGACGGGCCGCGCACCCCCCCCCCCCTTGCGGGAGTATGCGCGTATTAGCATGAGCGCCCGAAACACAGTATGTACTGCGCCACGCGTACTGCAATGCAGTACATCGTGTGAACATACCCTATGGGCCACATATATGACTGTCTTTATGACCAATCACAGCTCCCCTTTCATTCTCTTTAGTGCTCTGGAAAAATGAAAGGGCAACTCTGATTGGTTGCTATGTTTCATACATGTCCAGCTAAGTCTTTTACTATTAAAATATAAAATTTTAATAAGCTTAGTAGTCGTTTGTCCTAAGACCCATAACCTTGAAGAGGTGTTTTAACCCTGTAACTGCTGGAGAGCAGCGAGATAACCCTGTAATCGTCTCATTTCCCTTTTCTTTTTTGATTATTGAAGGAAGGTGCTGGCAGCGGTTATATCTTTGCGGGTGCTGGAACAGTTTTGGGGCGTGATTAATGCTCGATTTGCCACCGGTAATCAATTCCATAACTGTGGCCCCCACGTGCTGGTGAGTTTGTACGTGACAATAAGGGTACGTTCACACGGCGTTGTGGGTCCGTGTGAACATACGCTTTTAGATGGGTCCGTCTAGACAATGAGCAGGGTGATTTTACAGTGCTCACAATGTAAAACACGTATCTGCGTTCACACGAGTGATCGCCAATGCACGCTTAAATTTCGTCTTTCGGATCAGTTTCAGAGCCCTATAATAAACTATAGGCTGCGATCCTGCTGCATCCAACACGCATTCAAAACACACAGTTACATGTTGGATCCGATTGACGCTACGTTTTTGGGATGTGATTTTCGGATCCAACACGGACCCGTAATCGTATCCAAAAACGCCGTGTGAACATACCCTAAGGTTACAGGGTTTGGAACAGGATTTCTGAGTAAAAAGAAACCGTTGAATGGAAACACCTTAAAGGGGTTGTATCATTTCATTAAATGGTCTTCAGAACAAGGGGACAGTGAAAACAAGCAACTTTGCAATTGGATGTCATTTGTAAAGCCGTCTTGTTTTCACAGTCTGCCTTATCTTTGTTTTGTGTAAACACAGTTCTTCAGTTCCGGTCCGATTCCTCTTCCTTTCATTTCATTGGCTGATGGCTCTACTAATTTACATTCTGTCTGGCCCCCGGTCGTATTCTTGGGAGCGCACATTCCTGCCTCTCTCACTCAGAATAAGGGGCCGGCAACATTTCACTCTGCACAGCCAGAAGCTCCACAGTAACACTGCAGCTGCTTCTACAATCAGAAAACAGCAGAATTGTGCCTCGGTTCCTAATGCTGCTGCGTGTAACCATAGAAGGGAGACAGATCTGTACTGCTCTCGATGAGTTCATAGAAGACGGGTATCAACTGTAAAAAAAACCTCCAGCTGTGAGAGGAGAAGAGATCAGCGCTCTGAGTTCATAGAAGTCTGTCTAGGGAGAGGAACGACACAGTGACATGTGGACTCAGACGGGGGAGGAGGGGGGCGCATTGACTCAGGAGCGAGCATGATGTCATCCCCTTTCAGTTAAGAAACACCCAGCTGGGAGGGAAAGAAACGCCCCTGGATTTCAGGAACTGAGAAAATCAAGCTACAAGAAGACAGCCGAACTGATGAAGTGATAAATCCCCTTTAAGAGACAGTGAGTCTTGCTTACCTCGCCCACATACAGCGATTGACAGCTTTACCTGTATTAGTCTGTACACAAAGCAAACTGTCAATACTTTTATATGGGCGGTGTCAGCAATACTTTTTTATTTTTCCTTAATCTAAAATCCTGCTCTCAAATTTTATAACCCTATATGTCACACAGCTTAGCTCCTCTCCTCTATCGTGTAACCCTATATATCCCAGAGCTCAGCTTCTCTCCCTCTATCATATAACCCAATATGTCACAGAGCTCAGCTTCTCTCCTCTATCATATAACCCTATAATCCCAGAGCTCAGCTCCTCCCCCTTCTATTGGCCCCTATAAAAACCCTATATATACAGAGCTCAGCTATCCTCCCTTTCCCCCTTGAATCACATCCTGCTCTCAGGGCAGCATAAATCACCTGACAGGTTTAACCATAAAAATCGCTCTGTCTGGGCAAAACCCTTTTCTCACTTACACTGCTCGCGCATGCCGGCCTCTCTGCACTTCCGAAGTCGGCATTCCTGGCACGTGCGCCGCATATACATGTCCATCTGGCATTTGCCATTGTTCTTGCAGGTGTACTTGGCATTTTTGATGACACTACGCCTGAAGAAGCCTTTACAGCCCTCACAGCTCAGGACGTTGTAATGAAAGCCAGAGGCCTTGTCTCCACACACGCTGCACACTTCATTACCCAGCATCTTTGGCGCCGGACCCTTCTTCCTTTTACGCTCGGGCTCCTCTGCTGTTGGTATTAAAAAAAAAAAAAAAAAAAAAGAGAAAACTAGCATTAGAGGGAAATTACAAAAAAAAAAAAATCCATTTGGCAGATCAGCAGTTATTGCTCCCAAGTTTCTTTTCCTATGGTAACTAGAGACAGGAGGTGGTCCTCAAAGTCAGCCATATTGGAAGCTATGGACAACCTTAAAGGGGTGGTCTCACTAGAAGCTTTGCTTTTATGTTAAAGATCTTGCAAAACAAGTCACTTTGAAATATATGTCCATTACCAGTGTCCTACCTATTCTGAGATATCCCCTCTTGTATGGGCTGCATCAGCTCCTCAGGTCGCTATAGCTACAGACCTGTGTTGCCCTGTGTATTTGGTAATAGTCATTATTTACCTATGCCTACATGTTTAAAGCCAATTGATGAAATGAGAACAACCGTTTAATCTGGTAATTCTCAACATTATGAACCTGTAACAAAAATGCTCCCGTCATGGGTAACAGCTATGACGGCCCCATCCCTCTGCGTCTTCTTAGTTTCTATTGATCTCTGAAAGGGGAACACTAGCTTAAAAAGAACCTGTCACATAGATTATGCCCCCCGTGCTGAGGACTGAACAAGCTAGTGTCAGACCTGCTGTTTCCAGCGCTGTGTCCCTTATTCTGGAAGATGCTGGAGTTTTCGAGTATTTAGTGCTCAAACCTGCAGTTTTCAGCCAGAAAAGTGTCAGTCATTTAAAACCCCGCCCACCTGAGGCTAGCCCCGCCCACCTCACCTGATAAACCTATTACTTTGAATAGGTAGAAACATGTGAATAACTGTCAGCTAGCCCCGCCCACTGGCAGTTATTCACGTTTCTACCTATTCAAAGTAATAGGTTTATCAGTTGAGGTGGGCGGGGCTAGCCTCAGGTGGGCGGGGTTTTAAATGACTGACTCTATTCTGGCTGAAAACTGCAGGTTTGAGCACAAAATACTCTAAAACTGCAGCATCTTACAGAATAAGGGGCACAGCGCTGGAAACAGCAGGTCTGACACTGGCTTGTGCTGCCCCAGCAGGGGGGGGGGGGGGGGCACAATCTATGGGACAGGTTCCCTTTAATTAATGGACGTCAATGGAACCTTCAAAACCAAGGGTAACCAGATATGCTGGAGAAGGTGATCAGAAGAGGACCACTGACATAATAGACAGTGATGTGATAAAGCTTCTACTAAACACAAAATAGAAAAAACACATCTTCAAGGTTTCAAAAGTTTTTTTGCAACTTTATAAACATCTCTTCGTAGTATCTACATGCTCACTGCAACGTGCATAAACATTAACATATAGAGATACAAGTAGTAAAAACCTGGTAGGTCTTCGAGCTAGCGTGCTCCTTTCTTTATAGCCTCCTCCGAGGGATCAAGGGATTGAGCCCATGGGTCCTCAGTGTTGCAACCGGACCCTCAACAGAGCAGAAACAAACGCCCGCATTTCCTAGCAGCGTTTCGGAAGTCCATGATATGAGCGTATAATGACAAAGCCACAAGATGGGGGAGAGCAGAATAGGAGTAAATATGGTGAAATGAATGTGGCATGTCATTTTAGACAGTTTAGACATCAAGTCAGTGAATTAAAGTGGTGCGTCCTGGAAGAAGTATTATTATTATGATTTATTTTAAAGCGCCATTGATTCCAGGGCGCTGTACATTCGAGGGGGTCACATACATTACATAAGTCAAACGAGTACAATGATAAGTGATGAATGACAATTGGCACGACAGAGGGAGAGAGGACCCTGCCCGCGAGGGCTTACAATCTACAAGGAGGGGGGGAAAGAGACAGGAGGTGAGGGGCAGACATGTCTGTGGAGGAAGTAGTGACAGCAAGGTTAGTGAAGGTTATAGGCAAGCCTGAAGAAATGGGTTTTCAGGATGCTTTTGAAGCTGGTGAAAGTGGAGGAGAGTCTGATGTGTTGGGGCAGTGAGTTCCAGAGTGTGGGTGAAGCACGGGAGAAGTCTTGGTATTTGGCAAGGAAGGCGAGATTGGTCCAATGCTTCTGAAACGTGAAGCGTTTTGGATTGACAGGTTAGGGACATTATTCCCTAAGGGGTTAAATGAAGTTTTTAGTTTAAGATGTTTTCTATAAAGGTGAAATGTAGATAAGGTAGCGATAAGACACTGTTTGTAACAAGTGTAGTCACATAGTTTTTATAAATGAAAAGTCATGTGATGTGGTCTTGCTACTTAAGTGAAGCCTGTTGCTAACAGCGCATGCTTGAAAAAGGAAGTTAATCTTCCGAAACGCTGCTAGGAAATGCGGGCGTTTGTTTCTGCTCTGTTGAGGGTCCGGTTGCAACACTGAGGACCCATGGGCTCAATCCCTTGATCCCTCGGAGGAGGCTATAAAGAAAGGAGCACGCTAGCTCGAAGACCTATCAGTTTTTTACCACTTGTATCTCTATATGTTAATGTTTATGCACGTTGCAGTGAGCATGTTGATACTATAAAGAGATGTGTATAAAGTTTCAAAAAAAAAATTAAAAGCCTTGAAGATGTATTTTTTCTATATTGAATGTATATGGGGTTAGGAAGAGGATACCCTGAACCAAGGCTTGACGCAAATAATGTAATCCAGTGCGGCAAAATTATTATTGATATTCTACTAAACTCAAACACATCACCTGGGCCACTCACCAGCGCTGTGCGAGGAACCTTCTCCATCTGTTCCCAGGGTTTCATTTTCATTGAGTGCTGAGGAACTTCCTTGAGATTCAGACCTTTCCTCCTTTATGTGCAACTTAATGGCGCTACCAGAATCCAACAGTAAGGTATCCACAGAGTGGAAGGACTCGCCATCTGTTGAGGGGGGAGGACAAGTCCATTAATGAAGAAGCTGAAATGTGCATGTGCTTCCACTGCAGCCTATGAATCAGTATCAAGTCTTACAAAGTACTGGGTTTAGAAGATCAAGCAGAGCACTTACCGAGGGAAACATCGGAGCCATGGACAGCCGTGGCTGACATATTTGGTCAGGCGTCTCCAGGCATCTTCCAGGCCAAACACTGTACAGAACACACAAGGAATCAGAAAACATTACTCATACATACTTACTCATAATATGCACCCGCTATTCTGCAGCTGACGTCATCTCCCCAGCACCAAGCCTTCAGAGCAGAGCTGCCGGTGTTATCGCTGTCCAAGTATCTTTTTTAGGCCATTAACGAGGTCCTCATTGCGAAGCTGCAGTTTTGCTATTAAAGGGGTTCTCTCACTACAAGGATCGCTGCTTTTTATGTTAAAGATCTTACAAAAACAAGTCACTTTGCAATATATGTAGATTAACAGTGTCCTACCTATTCCCTCTTGTAAGGGCTGCATCAGCTACTCAGGTCGCTATGGCTACAGACCTGTTCAATCTCTCATGATAGGCTGCAAGCACTGGTTGCTGTAGCTACAGACCTGGCTTCTACTGCAGTCTAGTAGAAGCCAGTAAACACGCCCCTGAATTCAAAATGAAACCAAGAAAACAGGACTGAGGTGAGATGAATCAATGTAGTGAGACAACCCCATTTTTTAAAAATAAATTAAATTCTGGTACCCAATACATTTAAAAAAAAAAAAAAAAAAGATGATCCCCCTTCTTCCTTACCTGCTGGGTCTCTATTTACCTTGTGTCCTCGTCAGAATGGGACATCACCACTGCAGTCACCGATTGGCTGCAGCGGTCACATACTACTTCCCTTGGGGCACAGTATGTTCACACGGCATATTGAGGGGCGTACTGATCACGCTGCTATAACCTGGGTATTTTACACGTGAGCGCTGGCCATGAGAGCTATGAATTATCATATTTGCGGTAAGCATTTCGGGCATACTGCAGCGCAATGACATGACAAAATCCGCCCCACAATCACGCCATGTGATTATCTTCACACGGCTGATTTGGACGCTGAATTTTCAGCGTCAAAACCGCATCTGAAAAGCACCTCAAAAGCGCCTTCATAGACAAGGTTTTCAACACTGTTTTCTTTCTGAAAGACCCGTAAAAATTAATAGCCAGGGCAAAAAACCGTGTCTAAAAAACGCGCTGAGATTTTGGAAGAGGTTTTCAAGCTTCCATTGATTCTTATTGGGATTTTCAGCATTGAAAGCACTTCAAGAATTGACAAGACACTTCTTTTCCAGCGCCCATAACAGCACGAAAAACACGCATTAAAATCTAAGCCTCATTGTGTGGAAACTACAATGCTGTATTGCATAGGAATCACTGAAAATTAACTGGGGGCGTTTTGGAGGCTTTATTGACACTGTTTTGGGCACGGAAAAGGTCCAAGAACAGCATCAATATCAGCCGTGTGAACTTACCCCTGACAATACTGTTGGGAAGTTTACAGCTCGTAAGGGTATGTCCAGACAACGTATTTGCGGGACGGACTTCATAAAAAGAAGTGACATGTCACTTCTTTCCGGCACGTATGTGTTGGGGAAAGTGAATGGGATTGCTGTTGAAAGTACGTGCTGGCCAGTGCGTACTTTCAACAGGAGGTGTACAGTAGTGCGCACAGGTATGCCGTGCTATATACCGTGTGAACCCAACCTAACTGTGAGGGGTACGGAGGCCTGTGGCCACGCAGCAAGATAGCCTTTGAATAAAGCGGTAGCCAATCATGCGTACTACTGCTACCTTCAAAGTCTACAGGATCCATGAAGATAGCCAAGTGCTGCACTGGGCTATCTATATTGATGTTCTAGTTTTTAAAATTTACTGGGGGGGGGGGGGGGGCCTCGTTTTAGTGATCGTTGGGACCCCCAGCAATCAGACACTTAGTTATCCTGGGGATTGGTGAAAAATTACTTTGGTGCCACAACCCCTTTAAAGGGAACCAGTCACATTGAACACGCTACCTGATCTGAGCTGAGTAGATTGTTATATTGTTCTGTGGGAAAAGATTCAGTAAAATTTATTCATTTTAAAGGGGTTGTCTCACTACAAGGATTGTTTTTTATGTTAAAGATCTTGCAAAAACAAGTCACTTTACAATATATGTCCATTAACAGTGTCCTAGCTATTCCTAGATATCCCCTCTTGTATGGGCTGCATCAGCTCCTCAGGTCACTACAGCTACAGACCTGTTCAATCGCTCATGATAGGCTGCCAGCACTGGTTGCTATAGCTACAGACCTGGCTTCTACTACAGCCTAGTGGAAGCCAGTAAACACGCCTCTGAAGTCAAAATGAAACAAAGAAAACAGGACGGAGGTAAGAGGAATCAATGTAGTGAGACAAACCCTTTAAAGGAGGTTCCCAAGAAGCAAAGTCCACTGCACAGATCGGCTCTCAACTAGCTGTGAGCTGACCCTGTATGAGAATGAGGAGGGCGGCGCTTGCGGCTATCCTCCTCATTCACTTCTATGGGAGCTCCTGAATAAAGCCAAGTGTGTGCAAATGGCTATATTCTGGAGCTCCCATAGAAGTAAATGGAGAGGACAGGTGCAAGCGCCGCTGATCTCATTCTCATGCACGGTCGGCTCACAGCTAGCTGAAAGCCAATCTGTGCAGTGGACTGCAGTGGAGCATCCCTTTAAGTCCCTGCTTACTTTGGGTATAGGAGTCCAACAGGCGGTGTTATCTATAATCGATAGCCTTCCTTGTATGGGTGCACATACAGAGAAAGCCGTCAATCACCGATAACACCGCCCATTGAAGTCCTCAACCCAAAATAAGCAGGGATTTAAAGGAATAAAATACAAGTTCTGTTGAACCTTTCCCCACAGAACAACATACCAGATCAGATAGCGTGTTCAATGTGACCGGTTCCCTTTAAGCCTCGTCCCTCAGTCATTCCCCAGCTGTAAATGAAAGAGTTCAACAGGATATTAACCACTTTGCATTCTGCAGGAATCTTACAGGACCGTCCAGGAAAGTGCAGAAAATCCTGCAGACTAACAAGACAGTGGAATGATTATCCTCCATTTACATGTATCATTTAGGGTATGTTCACACAATGCAATTGCAGGGCGTATTTCGGCATGTAATTGCACTGCAATATGCCCGAAATGCACCCCCCAATTACGGCAATTCATAGCTCTCATAGAGAGTTATGAATTACGGCCGTCTACCCTGACAATACAGTCAGTTTTGATCAAAAATGGGAACTAAGAGCCTAAAAAAATTTTCATGTATTCCAAGTAGCAGAAAGGTTTTTCCAAAAATTCCTATGTCCTTTTTGATAGTTTTTTAGGCTATGTTCACACAGCCCCGCAAGTACGCCGGGTGTTTGGGAGTCGCGCTGATCGGCACGTGCTTCCACTAGATGGGGGGGCCACCTGCTCCATAGACTGTCATTACATGTCACTTATCTCCCCAGGCGTACAGTACGATCGTATTGTACGCCCGCGGAGAGGAGGCATAGTCCATAGTTCTCTATGAGAACTGTGGATTACCGTAATTTCGGCGTGAAATGCGCGCCGAAATTTGACCATGTGAACATAGCCTTAGTGTTAATAGTGTGCTGCTGATATTGGATTGTGTCTGCATTTTACTGCCACACCAGTATGCTCCTTAAAAAAAAAAAAAAGTTTTTGGATGTGCAGACCAAATTCTCTAGACGGTTTGTATGGGGGGAGTGGCTGTCCCTCTTTGTTTTTTTTGCACTCCACCCACCTGCAAAGGCTTTTAAATCAGCGCAGAGTAACTTGTAGCTGGAATATTCTCTCCCTAAAATGTGGAGGTCTGAATAGACACCAAGAGAGGTAACTATAGAGTAGGTTCCCACTTGTATTGAGGTCGCCTTGTTGATTGGCAGGTGGGCTTAAGCAGTTTTGTTCAAAAATATGATCTAAGAATACATGAAAATTTTTTGAGGTTCTAAGTAGAAGAAATGCTTTTCCAAAAATCCCTATGTTCTTTTTGATAGTTTTTTTTTGTTTTTGTGCTAGTAGTGTGCTGCTGATATTGGATTGTGTTTGTATCTTACTGCCACAACAGTGTGCACCTATGCTCATTTTTTTTTAAATCAATGCAGAGTAGCTTGTGGCTGGGATCTTCTCTCCCTGAAATGTGGAGGTCTGAATAGGCACCAAGAGAGGTGACAATAGAGTAGGTTTCCACCTGTATTGAGGTCGCCTTGCTGATTGGCAGATGGGCTTAAAGGGGTTGTCTCACTACATTAATTCTTCTCACCTCAGTCCTGTTTTCTTAGTTTCCCTTTGAATTCAGGGCCTTGTTTACTGGCTTCCACTAGGCTGCAGTGGAAGAAAGGTCTGTAGCTATAGTAACCAGCGCTGGCAGCCTATAAGGATATATCAAACAGGTCTGTAACTATAGCGACCTGAGGAGCTGATGCAGCCCATACAAGAGTGAATATCTAGGAATAGGTAGGACACTGTTAATGGACATATAAGTGATTGTCTTTCACCACTGTCCAGGTGTATTTCAGGAAGCAGTAAAAAAATGGTAGTAAACAAAGCTTGGTGTGAGGAGTGTGTGCTGCTTTAAAGGAGTTGTCTCGCTACATTAATTCATGTTACCTTAGTCCTGTTTTCTTGGTTTCATTTTGAATTCAGGGGCATGTTTACTGGCTTCTCCTAGGCTGCAGTAGAAACCAGGTCTGTAGCTATAGCGACCAGCGCTGGCAGCCCATCAGGAGAGATCAAACAGGTCTGTAGCTATAGTGACCTGAGGAGCTGATGCAACCCATACAAGAGGGGATATCTCAGAATAGGTAGGACACTGTTAACGGACGCATACTACAAAGTGACTTGTTTTTGCAAGATCTTTAACATAAAAAGCAATCCTTGTAGTGAGACAACCCCTTTAAGCAGTTTTGATCAAAAATGTGAACTAAGAACCTCAAAAATTTTTTCATGAATTCTAAGTAGCAGAAACGCTTTTGCAAAAATTCCTATGTCCTTTTTGTTTTTTTTTAGTACTAGTACTTTAGCTGCTGATATTGGATTGTGTCACGTACAACACACTGTGTGAACAAACCCTTATTGCTAAATCTAAAATCACCCCCCCCTCCCCACCCAAAAAAACCCCAAAAAATCCAACAATGATGGACCCCGCTAGGTCCACCTACTTACCACGCACTGTTTAGCAAGGGATGGGGAAGCGTGATATAAAAACTCGAGTCTTATCCCACCAGAGTAGTCAGACACACGCTCTTGCCCTCAGCTCTTGAATCTGCAGATAGAAATTTGACACTTATTAGCTATACATGTAATCAGAGCGGAACAAACAGAATTAAAAACCGAACAAATTTAGAAACAAAAGCACGAGGGTCCTGTCTGCTACCCGAAAATAAACGCAGTGTTTCCCAACCAAGTTCCTCAAACTGACGAGAGAGCGAGGCAGGCACAGGATGTAAGAGCAAACACCCAAAATCCTACAAATGCTCTTATCTTTAACACAAGGAAAGGGAAGAAAAAAAAATAAAAAATATTCGAGAGACAAAAACTCCCCTCCCGGTATCACTGAGGCCTTGGAGCGCCGCGTTCTCGGCCACATTAAAATTCCAAAGCAGCACAAGTTTGTTCAATTAACGGCGAGTTAATACGCAATGAAAAATCCCCTTTGGGACGCGGCTATCTCTTGTTACTACTCCCCATGGAGGCGCTCAGAGGGAGGGAGAGAACCCACACAAATACACCAGACCCGAAACATCTGCACAGCAATCGGGGAACGGGGATGCCCCAAAGATTTTAACCATTTGCCACAGCTTAAAAAGGGGGTTGCTCACTAAAAGGGGTCGCTGCTTTTTTAGTTAAAGATCTTTCAAAAACAAGTCACTTTAAAAATATGTTTCCCATTAAGTGTCCTACCTATTCCCTAGATATCCCCTCTTGTAGGGGCGCAGCGCCCCAAAGCGGGGGTTGTGGAGTCGGAAAGCCGAAAGCCCTACCTCAATTTCCCAAACCCCCGACCTGCCCTTTAAACATGGCGCTTTTTTTAAATTATAATTTACTGTAGTAAAATGGTAACATCAGGCTGTTTATCCCCTTATGATCAATAATCAAGCTATTTGGGTGAACAGACACTGACGCAAAAGGGAAAAAAAAGTTTTGATCTTTTGAGCACTTGTGGGTAGAGTTGAAGAAAAAGCTGTTTTGTATCCAAATCCGTCTGACTAACATTGGGAATGTTAAAGAACTGGGATCGATTTTTGGGCGGGCCTGCTTGAATCGAATCAGAGCCCAGAAGGATTAGGCAAAACGTAACCAGGGGTAACATCTTAACAATGTCGGGTTTAAAAAAGGGAATTCCTCAGCCCCAGTCAGTTTTGATAATGGTTGAACTCTTCTACTTGAAAAAGGTGAAAAAAATTTTTCTGAAAATTTTTTGCCAGGGGGCGGATTTTTCCCCGGGGCAGCGCTTTGCCTCTCCATGTCTCACTTACCCTCCCATGTATGGGCTGAAATTTGGGACAGTAGCACTGGGGGACCCAAATTCCCCTTTTGCCCCCTTTGCATCAAATAAAAAGCACCAACTTTTTAATATTTTGGGGGTGGGAGTCGGGTCCATTTTATGGGCGACCCGATCCTCAAAATAGTCACCCACTCCAACTCCACACCTGATCCTGAGGGCGCTATAGTAAAAAAAACTGTTTTCAATCTCTCCTGATAGGCTGCCCGCAATGGGTTTCTAAAGTACGACCTGTTTATTCTTTTACGGCTGCCAGACTGGTTGTATAGCTTGACCTGTTTGATTTCTCCTTACAGGCTGCCGCATGGTTGCTATAGCTACTGACCTGTTTGATCTCTCCTTACAGGCTGCCAGCAGGTTTTTATAGTATTGACCGTTTATTCTCCCCCGATAGGCGCTAATGTGGGCGCATAGTACAGACCTGTTCGATCTCTCTGATAGGCTGCTAACGCTGGTCCTATGTACAGACCTGTTCATCTCTCTCGATAGGCTGCTAAACCCGGTCGCTATAGTACAGACCCGTTCGATCTCCCTGATAGGCTGCTAACCCCGGGCGCTATAGCTACAGACCCCGGCTTCTTTCTGCACCTAGTAGAAGCCAGTAAACAGCCCCTGAAATTTAAAAAGGACAGATGAATCCGTGTTTGAGACAACCCCTTTTAAAGGGATGCGGGAAATCGGAAAAGGTGAGAGGGATGGACAAGGACTAGCTCTGTCTTCCCCAGAGGGTACAAAACCAGCCCTTTGGGAGAGGAGGGGCCAGTACAGGGGAGGGGCCATCTTTTATTTGGGCTCGGCACGCCCCAATACCCTCTTTTCAGTGACTCACAGGGAGGTGCACATCTGACAGCTCTCCCCAGGAACCTTAGCCACCCTCCAAGGTGAAAAGCTCAGTACTAAGAAAGTGGAAGAGGCTGGCTACTATCCAACCTTAAAAGCACATCACCTTCACCCACCTCGGGTGCACCTCGGCGCTTTGTGGGCAACCATTGATGTGACCCACAGGGAAAAGGAGTTTGACAAACTTGATTTAGAAGAACGTGGATTATTTGGAAAGGAAACAGTACTGCTCTCTTCCCGCGCTCAAACTGGGGGGAAAAACTCCCGGTATTACGGTAATCCCCATTCTCATAGAGAACTATATGGATTCCGTCTCCTCCCCCGCTCGTACAATTCGCCGCGGGGGGAGATAATGACATGTCAATTACTGCGGCGGATACGCGGCAGAATGAAAAGTAAGGGTATGTCCACATGCATAATTGCAGGGGAATTCGGGGGACTTTTGGGGGTCGCGCCCCACGGGAAACCCGTTTAAAAAACACATGCCGACGTGTGGGAACTTCCTGTCAACTCTTAACAGGGAGTTCTCAGCGCGGCGGCTGCGTGGTGTTGCGCAGCTGGGCCGCGGCTCGGTTTGACCCCTGCCTATTTAATTTGCATGGGGGCGAACCCTCTCCGTAAGCAGCGCCCAAAGCCACGCCCGACCGGCGCCGAGACCACGGCCAGCGCCGCAAACCCGCATCGGGTTTGCGGCGAGGTTAGGCCGAGGTTTGGCCGTGGGAACCACGGCGAAAGCCGCGGGTGAACACGCGGCCAAACCCGCCGTGTGCACAGGGCCTTAATCTGTTCCTGATTAGATGCTACAACTTCTTCAACAATACACTAATATGTGCATATTCAAGAAAATGTCGAGCTACTGATGTTTCTCCAAACTTTTGATTCCCCTCATCTCCTATCCTTTCTATTTTTGATCTAGTTTTGAACAAACGTATTTGCGAGCGATGTTCATTGAGCCTTACGCGTATTGATCTGGACACCTGTCCAATATAGGATTTACCGCATGGACAACGCTACATATAGATATTGATACAGTTAGGGCCAGAAATATTTGGACAGTGACACAAGTTTTGCGAGTTGGGCTCTGCATGCCACCACATTGGATTTGAAATGAAACCTCTACAACAGAATTCAAGTGCAGATTGTAACTTTTAAATTTGATGGGTTAAAAACAAAATATCTGATCAAAAATGTAGGAATTGTACACATTTCTTTACAAACACTCCCATTTTAGGAGCTCAAAAGTAATTGGACAAATAAACATAACCCAACCAAAATATTTTTAGTTTCAATATTTTGTGGCGAATCCTTCGGAGGCAATCACTGCCTTAAGTCTTGAACCCATGGACATCACCAGACGCTGGGTTTCCTCCTTCTTAATGCTTTGCCAGGCCTTTACAGCCGCAGCCTTCAGGTCTTGCTTGTTTGTGGGTCTTTCCGTCTTAAGTCTGGATTTGAGCAAGTGAAATGCATCCCTCAATTGGGTTGTAGATCTGGTGATTGACTTGGCCTTGCAGAATTTTCCCAAACTTTTTGGCACTCATGAACTCCTGGTAGCTTTGGCTGTATGCTTGGGGTCATTGCTCATCTGTACTATGAAGGCGCCGTCCCATCAACTTTGCAGCATTTGGCTGAAATTTGGGCTGAAAGTATATCACGGTACACTTCAGAATTCATCCGGCTACTCTTGTCTGCTGTTATGTCACAATAAACACAAGTGACCCAGTGCCATTTAAAGCCATGCATGCCCATTTCCATCACGTTGCCTCCACCATGTTTTACTGAGGATGTGGTGTGCCTTGGATCTGTGCCGTTTCCCTTTCTTCCCATCATTCTGGTACAGGTTGATTTTTTGTCTCATCTGCATAGAATACTTTTCCAGAACTGAGCTGGCTTCTTGAGGTGTTGTTCGGCAAATTTAACTCTGGCCTGTCTATTTTTTGGCATTGATGAATGGTTTGCATCTAGATGTGAACCTTTGTATTTATTTTCATGGAGTCTTCTCTTTACTGTTGACTTAGAGACAGATACACCTACTTCACTGAGAGTGTTCTGGACTTCAGTTGATGTTTGTGAACGGGTTCTTCTTCACCATAAAAAAAAGTATGCGGCGATCATCCACCACTGTTGTCATCCATGGACGCCCAGGCCTTTTGGAGTTCCCCAAACTCACCCCTCAATTCCTTTTTTCTCAGAATGTACCCGACTGTGGATTTTGCTAAATCCAAGCATGCCTGCAATCTCTCTGATGTATTTTTTCTTTTTTTTCAGCCTCAGGATGGTTGCTTCACATCAATTGAGAGTTCCTTTGACCGCATGTTGTCTGGTCACAGCAACAGCTTCCAAATGCAAAACCACACACCTAAAAATCAACCCCAGACCTTTTAACTAAATTCATTGATTACAGGTTAACGAGGGAGACGGCTTCAGAGTTAAATTTCAGCCCTTAGGGGTCCATTGTCCAATTACTTTTTTGGGCCCTTAAAAAAGAGGAGGCAATGCTTACATAGCTATGATTCCGAAACTCTCATAAAGGCCCGCTGGGAGTGTGCACTTTCAGCCCTTTTTATATATATTTAAATTTTGTTCTGAACATGTTTTTGAAAAACAGCTAAAATAACAAAACTTGTGTCACTGTCCAAATATTTCTGGCCCTAACTGTATTTGCTTCATATAGCGGAGAGGGACCTCCGAACACCACCGGTACACAGTGACCAACGTTAAGTGCTTTGAACGATAGTGGATTTGATACTGCTTTAAGAAGAGGACAGGGTTGAAGGAATGACGGAGGACGGAGGTTGGCGGTAAAGGAGAGAAGAGACTAAGAAATGTGGTAGGCCTGCCTATGTGCAGTAGGTAGAGAGTGGTCGATCCTGTCCAGTTGGGCAGACGGTAGGTGTCAGGGACCACCCACATGGCACTTCACCCGGAGCCCTGGCTTATTTTTAAACTTAATTTTTCTCCCAACGAGGGAGTCGGTCGGGGTTTTCAAGCTGCCTGTAGTTCGATCAGCATGAATATTCCGACAGTTCTTTAGGTCAAAATTAGCTATGGAGGACGATTCCCTGGCCTGGAATAAAGTTGGAAGAATGAAAGCAGAGGGGGCAGATTCAGTGACGGGTAAATAAGTTTTATAACATCAAAAAAATTGTCAAAAAAAATGCTACGAGATTTCAGCTCTGCCGCCTGAAAAACAATGTGAATTCAGCTTCAGATTAAAACAGGCTGCAACTCAGGACCAGGACAAGAGGTAATGTTATAGAAAGCTATCTGTATACCCTATTATGATATTTTAATGCAAAAAGACGTCATGAAAAAATGAAGACTTGTAGCTTGTTAATTTCTTCTGGTAATAATCGCAGGTTGTGATCAGATGTTCAGTGAGAGGTTTCTACTGCGGGGAGGGCAAAAGTGTGAAAAAAAATAATAAAATCTCAAATTGTTTGCCAGAGTCATCATTCATCTCCCTCTGATGTTTCCTATATGTGGCCTCCCTTCCTTGCCCTAGAGCAGCAGCATTTCCTGTTTCAAATAGTTTCCCTTTGTTGAGTAAAAATAACCAGTCCCAGGATCCTTTTTCCTCTTCCTCCGTCTCTGTGCACATCTCCCCCCTATATGGAAAGCTTTGGGAGGAAGGACCAAAAGGCTGTGGCTTCAAAGGAATTCCTGAAAAAGCCCACACCGCTTTGTTCACCCGATCTCCTGGGCTGGACACAGAACTATGGAGTTACCTGTTGCCAGGTGACGAAGAACTGCAGGAAGCTGCAGAAAATGTAATAAATTTATTATAAAAGTGCCTCTCATAAGAGAGATATTAAGCTATGTCTACCCAGCATAGAATTACAGTCAAATTAAGTGGATTCAGTATTTAGAATCTGCAAAAATCCGACTGTAAGGGTATGTTCACACGGCCTATTTTTACGGCCATTTCGCCGCGTATTACGCGTTATACGTGACGAAATGCGCGCCACAATTACAGTAATCCATAGCGCCGCTAAGAATGAATGTCTATAAGGACGATGGCCCCCCCCCCCCCCCCCCCCGTGCTTTGGAAAGACGCGCGTCGCTTCAAAACACCCAGCGTATTGTGGCACGTACTATACCTGCTGCAATACACTGTGTGAACATAGCCTAAGGGTATGTTTAAACGGCTTATTTGTAAGTGTAATTGTGCGCATATTTCACCGCATATTGCGCTTTATATGTTCCGCAATTATGGTAATTCATAGCTCTCAGAGAGCTATGGATTATGCGTTGTCTCCCTGGGCTTACAATAAGATCGTATTTTGTGCCTGGGGGTAGAATTCACATGTCAATTTTACAGGCAATTATGCGCCGCTGACAATGCAGGTCAATGGTGCTGCCCCATCCCCCAGCCTTGGAATTATTCGCCGATCAGCGCGTGCTTCCAAAATACCCAGCGTATTGCGACGCGTACTATACGCGCCCCAATAAATCATGTGAACATACCCCACCCAGCGACCCACAGCCTGTAACAGAAAATCCGTGCTGTGGTCTACTGCTTTCTAAACCACTGAATATAGAACATGATCTAACTTTGGGCGGATTCCCGTACAGTCAATGTACTGGGCCGGCAGGAAATCCGAAAACAGACTGCGGTTTTCAGCGCAAAACCACGATACAGTGATGTGAAAATGCCGTCGGATTTTGGATGGCGTTTTAACATTTGATGTGTAGACACAGCCTTATTTAGAGCATAACTCCCTCCCCATCCCTATTGGACAACCCCTTTAAATTCTGCTATTTCTATCACCACTTACCGTATATACTCGAGTATAAGCCGAGTTTTCAGCACAAAAAATGTGCTGAATAATCTCCCCTCGGCTTTATATCGAGTCACTGTCGGGGCTCGGGGCGCTGCGGGTGGCCTGAGTACCCGACAGGGACCCCTTCCGCTATATGCGGCTCCTCAGGGGCGCAATAAAATGAAGGCTGAGTGAGCCCACAGTGTCCGGGCGCTGCGCTGGCCCGGGCCTTGTCCGCGATCCCTTCACCTACTGGGGGACTCCTCCGGAGTGCATATAGGTGAAGGGATACCACTGCGGGGCAGAGAGCGAGCGCTCCGTGCTCCGCAGTGGCCTCCGGGTGACCGCAGACTCGCAGCTGTCCGGAGTTTCCGGCACAGGCAGCGTGTGTCATCACACTGCGTGCGCGGCCCGTTTGACGTCATCGCCTGTGCCGGGAAAAGACCGAGGACAGCGCGCGGGAGGCGGACAGCGAGGAGGCGGCGGCAGGGGAGTAATGTGGTTGTTGTTTAATTTTTTTTTAAAACTGCCTACAGCCCCCTTTATACCTGCCTACAAAGCCGGCCCTATTATGCCTAAAGCCGGCCTAAAACCTGCCTACAGCCGGCCCCTAAACCTCCTCCCCCCAGCCGGCCCTATACCTGCCTACAGCCGGCCCTATACCTGCGTATGGGGCCCTATACCTGCCTACAGCCGGCCCTATACCTGCCTACAGCCGGCCCTATACCTGCCTACAGCCGGCCCTATACCTGCCCTATACCTGCCTACAACGGCCTTTTTACCTGCCTACAGCCGGCCCTATACTGCCCTATACTGCCTACAGCCGGCCCCTATACCTGCCTACAGCCGGCCCTAATACCTTGCCTACAGCTGCCTACAGCCGGCCCTTATACCTGCTACAGCTGCCTAAAACCTGCCCTATACCTGCGTATGGGGCAATATACCTGCTATTACCTGGGGATATGGCCATATACCTGCCTATAATCTGCTTATGGGGGACAAAACTCCCAAATTCATGCCTATGGGGGCCATAAAAGTCCTTTTTGGGGACATATCCCCTTCCCTATCCCTGCAAAGGGGGCCATATATTGCTTATAATTGCCTATGGGGACATTAAACTGCCTTTCTTTTTATTGGGTTCCCCATTTTTTTTTTTAAAATTTCCCAGTACGCTGCATTTTACCCTAGGCTTATACTCGAGTAAATAATTTTTCCCCGGGGTTTTTTTGGGGGGGCAAAATAGGTGCCTGGGCTTATACCGGGTCGCTTATATTTAAAGTTTATAGGTTTTTTTAAAGGGTTTCCCAAACCTTTCGTTCTCATGGGCGATAGGTCCCTGCTTATTTCACTGCAGATAGAAGTAAAGATGCATGCTCAGCTGAGCTCTGCCGCCCTGTTTACGAGGCCAGAGTAATAGCTCTTGGCTAAAGGCATGTGTGGATTTCAGGTGTACGGCCGCCAATCACAGGACAGCCTTAGGCCGGGTTCACACATTGTTTGACACTTTTTTTTTAAGTAGTTTTTTTAAAAGGGTTCACACATGTTTTGGGATCCTTTTTTTAAACCAAAAGAAAACTGCATCCAAAAAACGATCCAAAAACGCAAAAGGGAGTTTTTTTGGACCCTTTTTTTCAATCCCTTTCTTTCAAATCATCTTTTAATTTTAAAACCTATTCTATACCAAATACCCTTTTTTATAATTATTAACCCTAAAACCCTTTCCCTTTCATTAAAACCAAAATATTATCATTAATAATAATTATTAATTCTCATTAATCAGTAATTAATTAATAAATTAAAAAATTTTTAAAAAAATTAATTTCTAATTATTTTTGGATTAATTTAAAAATTTTAAAATTAATAATTATTAATTTTAATATTTAGTTAGTAAATTTTGTTATGTTTAAAATTTTTACTTTTCAATTTTTAATGCTTTTAATTTTTTCAATTATAATTTATATTTATTAAAAAATATGAATCAATAAAGCTACTAATTAGTAATAATTATTTCCTATGGGGGCTTCTTTGCTAAAAAGGGAAGAAGAATTGACATGTATTTCTTAGATGATCCAAAAAGGGGGCCGCCCGAACAGAATCAAAAGCGCAATGGCGATCTCTCGGGGGAACGGCCAAGCGCTTTTTCATTGAAAGCAATGTTAAATTTACATGAATTGTTGGGTAGGTTTTTTGGGTAGCTTTGCTTGCAAAAATGGATCGCAAAACGTGTGGAACAAGCCTAAAAACCAAAACCAGGGGAATTCTCCAACACACTGAAGTGCAAGTCTTTCCATTAGACTTCTGCCCCACTTCTGGTTTTAGCTTTTACAAATTGCTTCAAAATATGCATAAAAAAAATAAATAAATAAATTCAGTGTGAACTTGGCCTTACAATGTTTCAGGTAGAGCTGCCCACCACCAAATTCCCTCCAACCTCCATGCAGCCCCCCCCCCCCCCCACCCATTGCTTACCCTGTATGACACCTATAGTAGTTTCATGATTTTCTACTGGAGTTTCAGCAGCACAGAGGATATTTGCCGGCAGACAGCAATGACCGGTAGTAACCCCTGAGGACGAGTTTGCTCAGCCGGGTGACGTTGCAGCCCGTCATATAATTCACTGTATCTGTTAGACAAAGATGATGAGCAAAGTCCAGGAGGGCCCGGGGGTTTATTCTTGGCTCCCGTCAATGTACGGGGGGAGGGTCGGTGGTTGAACTGTGGTGACGGTGTGGTCTATAAAGGTGAGGAGCGAGTGAAACTCTGTACCCAGGACAAGCACATGCATAATACATCCCTGCTGCTGAAAGGGTTACCCTCACTGGGAAACAGAAAGCTTTCCGGTTTTTCTGTGGTATATAAAGTTTTGGATCACTATATACACAGAAAAAACACACATATATAATAATTAATACACACACCACACACATCACACCACACACATACACACATACAGGCAGTCCCCGGGTTATGAACAGGATGGAGTGTAGGTTTGTTCTTAAGTTGAATTTGTATGCAAATCAGAACAGGTACATTTTTTAAATTAACCCGCCAAAAGTTGTTTTTTTGTTTTGGATAGTGCAGGGAAGGGTTTTTACATCGTTTTTTTCTCTCTGTCCCTTTTTTAAAAAGATTTTACTTATTTTCAACTCCATGGCATGTGGAACTTGTCCTTCTACAGCTACTATCTGCTGTGGAAAAAGGAACGACAATGCCAGAGGCCCCTAAGTTTTTAAACTAGGGCAGATGTAATAGTGGGGGGGGTAAGTCGGGGCAGCCCGATATATATATTAGTGTGTGTATATTTTTTCCTTTAGATATATTTTTCTTGTGTGAGTATTATGATAACAACCCCTTGCGCTAGGTTGCCGTCCTGGTGGTCACACCGATCTTAGGACGCACCTTTTGGTAGAACGGTCCCCGGGTACATAAAACACCCGACAGCGGGTTTTGTTTAACATTTCCAAAGAGGAGCAGCACGCCAAAAATATATGGAAGGATGCCAGTAAGGAAAGATGCAAAAGAGCAGACCTGGGCATTGTACGGCCTACAGGCCACATTGGGCCCTCAAATTAGCTCTGACCGGCCCCCATTTTCCCGACTTCAAAGGGGTTCTCTCACTCATGGTTTTATTTTTTCCTCTGTTTGTTTTCTCCAGTTTTCATTTTTTTTTTTTATTTACTGGTTTTACTGACCCCAGTGAGAGCTGCTGGGGGGACACCGGTCTGTATTTATGCCCCAGTGCGGGCACCCTATCGGGAAGTTGAACAGGTCGTAGCTATAGCGACCAGCACTGGCAGCCTATCGGAGAGATCGAACAGGTCTGTACTATAGCGACCAGCATGGCACCCTATGGGGAGAGATCGAACAGTCTGTAGCTATAGCAACACATTGGGGCCTTTTCAGGAGAGACCAAAGGTCTGTAGTAAGCCCCTCGTGGCAGCCTATCGGAAGATCGAACAGGTCTGTACTAAGCGACCTGGGGAGTGATGCACCCTATACAAAGGGATATCTGGGAATAGGTGGACACTGTTAAGGGACAATATACGCAAACACTTTTTTTTTGCAGATTTTTGAACAAAAAAGCAATCCTTGTATAACAACCCCCTTAAGGTCCCAAGTCGATACCGGCCGTAAGCTATGACTTGGGCCCTTTGCGAAGGCTCTCACTCTGAGACTATCCCGGTGAGCCGCAAGCCTTGTTGCAGCTCACCGGAGTCAGAGTACAGGCGAAGTGAGTGCCACGGTGCCCCGAGGGGCCTCATATTTCGCCATCTGGCAGGGAAGGACTGAGAGCCGGGAGCTTTTGGGGGCGGGGGGAAAAGGGAAGTACTGTTCATTTTTTTAAATTACCCCCCCTCTTCCTGCTGTGGGACAGATAACCTGCCTATATACCTACAGGGAAACATATAACCTGCCTATATACCTACTGCGGGACATATAACCTGCCTATATACCTACTGCGGGACATATAACCTGCCTATATACCTACTGCGGGACATATAACCCGCCTATATACCTACCCGGGGAAAAATATACCTGCCTATAACCTATGCGGGACATATAACCTGCCCATATACTTTCTGGAAACAATACCTACCTATATACCTAATGGGGACCCATTACCTACTGCGGCAAATTTAAACCGCCTATATACTTTCTGGGGCACATATAACCCGCCATAACCACTGGGAAACATATAACCTGCATATATACCTCTGGGGACACTAAACCCGCTAATACCACTGAGGACCTATATACCTACTGCGGGACAATAACCCGTTAAAATACTTATGGGGGGCACATAACCTCCTATATACTTACTGGGGGGACCATATACCTACTGGGGCATATAACCTGCCTATAACCTACTGGGGAACATAAATCTGCCTAATACCCTTCCTCGGGGGCATTAACCTCCTATATACCTCTGGGGGGAAAATAAAACCTGCCTATATACCTACTGGGGGCAAATTTAAACCCGCCTAAAACCTATGGGGGACATATAACCCGCCTAAAACCTCCGGGGAACATATAACCTCCTATAACCTACCGGGGGGGCATATAAACCGCCTATATACCCACCGGGGGACATATAACCGCCTTATACCCACCGCGGGGACATAACCTGCCTATATCCCACTGGGGAACATATAACCTGCCTATTACCCACTGGGGAACATATAACCCGCCTTATACCTACTGGGGAACATATAAACCCGCCTATTACTTACTGGGGACATATAACCGGCCTATATACTTACTAGGGAACTGATATCCTCTGGGAACCAATAAACCTGTTACATACCACTGGGGGACCTATTACCTGCTATGGGAAATATAAACCGCCTATTACCTACTAGGGGGAAATACCTACCTGTGGGGGGGCCCATAAATGCCTATTACCTACCTGGGGGAATATAACCTGCCAATACCCATGGGGGGAATACCTAACTGCTGGGGGGCCAAAAACCGCCCATATACCTACTGGGGGGCATAAAACCTATATACAAAAACCCGGGGACATATAACTTACTGGGGGACCCTATACCTTACTGGGGGACATGCAACTTCACAAAACAGCAATTATAACAGTCGTTAAGGCCTTAAGTCGACTATAAAAAGCTTAGCACCGACTCCGGGGACTATAGAAAATGGTTTGGGTAGAACTGAGTTGAAATATTTGTTTGGGGCCCTTACGCAGACCCTGTTACCACCTGAGGTTTCTCTGCCACTAATATATATATATATGCATTGGATCTCTCTCTTTCATATACACTTAGGGCATGTTCACATGACTGATTTGGCTGCGGGTTCGGCCGCGGGCAAACCTCGTCCTAACCTCGCGTCTCCCGACGCGGGATTGAGGCGGCGTGGGGGGTTGGGTTTGGGGGCGGGTTGCGGCGGGGTTTTTGGGCCCCCCCTGCAAATTAGTAGGCAGGGGGAAAACCGTGCCACCAGCCGCGGTGTGTGTTTGGATCCGTGTTTCGAATCCCAAATGGACTCAAACATGCATCTAACAGTGTGCAGTGCGGTTTACATTAGTTTCAGTAGAAAATACGCATCAGCGTTAGACGATACTATTTACTTTTGTCTTTTTGGATCGTTCAAAAAAAATGACAGTCAATTCTTGATCTGAAAGACGCAGCAGGAGCCCTATTTAAAATGATAGGGTGCGTTTCTGCTGCAGACAAAACGCATCCAAAGACGCAGCACACTTTGCGTGCGTGTTTGGATGCGTTTTATGCAGAGATTTTCCGATTGAAAAATGGACTGAAAAATGCTGTGTGAACATACCCTTACTTTCACGCCTTTCGGTTGAAAAGCAAATACTGCTATGTGCTCTTGTACTCTGCTTTCCCCTAGCACTTGCTAATTTAACTCCTTAAAGGGGTTTTGTCGCTACAAAATCATATTCAGTTTATGGGGACAGAAAAAAATAAGCACTTTTGTAATTGGTTGCTTTCCTAAGTCAAATTTTGTATACAGAAAAGCTTTTTCTGTGGCATCGTTTTTCTATTTCTTCTCTGCTGTGGGGAAAAACCCCCACTTTTCGTGATTGTCATCGAACACGACCCCCTTTTCTGGATTGGCTATTCGGGACACTCCCCCCCGGGACGGATTCCGCCCGGAACGCCCCTCCTGTGATTTGGCCGTCATTTCATTCACCTGTTGGGCAACCCCCTACCAAAACCCCCCCACCCCCCTGTGCTTGATTGGCTGCCTGCACACTTTTTTACTCCCCCGGGGGGCTGGGTTAAACCCAAAAAGTAAAACCCACTATCTGAGAGGGCCTGCTCTAATACTCCCACTCAAGGAAACAATCTGGACAATTACTGACTTTTAACTCTCCCCTCCCCTCTAGATTCACTCTCCCCCAAAAAAAGTCTTATGTCCTGTGTTCCCTCCATATAACACAGCTTATACAGTCTCCTGCCTGATGACAAGGGGGTGAGGGGGGGCAGTGTGCATTCCTCACATGTTTTCATCAGTTAGGGGGTTTTTATACTGTTTTTTTCTCTGCAACATAAAAAGCATGCAGGAGGCTGAGAGTTCCTCTACAAATCCTCCCCCCCTTTCCCCGCACATACAAATGATGATTAAGCCTCATGAGGGAGACACCTCCTGGCAGAGAACACGCTACTGAGGGAAGACTCACCCCGGATTTTAAATTGAAAACTGATAAAATTAGCTCAATGTACAAGGTTCAAACGATAAAACCCCTTTTAAACCCCAGTAATGCAAAGCCTACTGACCACTACATTTTTTAGTTTTGGGTTTCCGCCTTTTAACAGCACACCTTTTTTTTTTTTTTCAGTGATGCAGTTTTATGAGGGCTTTTTTTGTGCAGTAATTTTGGGTTTTTGGGGGGGGTAGCTTAGGTTAAATTTAAATCCAGCGAATTTTAAAAATTTTGAATAAAAAAAATTTGGCCCTCATTACACACAAAAAAAAAAAACCTTTCACTATTTGGTATCTACACACAGTAATAACCCTTTAAAAAGACAGTTATTTTGGGGTGAAAAGTGAATGGGGGGAAAAAAAAAAACAAAAAAACTTTGTCACCATTCACACCAGATAAACCTGTTAGATAAATTCTACAGGTTATTACTATATGTAGACACCTAATATGTTAATTTTTTTATGTTATAATGTTGCACAATAATTTTTTAATTCTTTACTTTTTATTATTTATTTATTTTTTTTCCCACACGTTTTTTTTTTCTTTTTTTTTTTAACTATTTGTACCCTTTTTTTTTACACTTTGGTTAATGTATTAGCATATCCTCTGTACTCCTTATGCCCATAATTAAACCCCTAGCAAAAGACACAGGTTGCTGTCAGGGCAACACTAGTGTGCCCTGACAGCAACTTGCTAACAACAGCTCTGGGGGAAACCTAAAGTCCCCAAAAACTGACTGTAAGATATTCCCCAGGCGCCTCTGGGGACTGGGAAAACCCAATGACCCGATGGAGGGGGTGAATCCCTGTTTGATTACAGTGTGTCACAGACCCCACAATCAAAGGGTTAAAAAGGCAGGGATCGAGGCTTCCTCTATCCCTCCCTTTAAGACGCTCAAGAACAAGCCTTAAAGGGTTTTGCCACAAAGTGAGATCTTTACCTCCTTTTCAGCTCAGGGGGAATATAAACAAAACATCTGAGTCATAACGTTGTAGGGGAGAGGGAGGGGGGAGCGTCCAAAAATTTACTCAAATAATAGCATTACAACAGTGGATTCTCTATAAAGCAACAGACCATACACGTACTTTTCCCCAGCCCCTTGAAAGCGCCCCCG